>SCDY01000041.1:0-123051 GCA_004143825.1 Drosophila micromelanica | reverse complement strand
GGGTCGGAGATGCTTCCTTCTGCCTGTTACATACATTTGCACAAAACCATTATACCCTTTTTTACCCATTTTCAATGGGTTCAGGGTATAAAAACATAATGACAAGCAACATGCTGCAAATGTCAGTGCAGACAGGAAAAAGGAAACGTATTGGCGCAGTGAGAAAACTTGGCTCAATGGCCAATGCCCAAAAGTGAGTGAGAGAGATGGAGATTGAGAGAGAGATGGCAAAAGGGGAGCAGCACATGCAGCAAAGAAAGACGGAAACGGATGTGGGTGCGAACAACTTTAAGATGTCTGCCAAATACAATTGAAAAAGAAAAAATAAATGAAAATAGAAACTGAAAAAGTGCCAAAAGTAGTATATGAAAGATGTCAAATGAATGCGACAAAAGTTGCTGGCAACATAAATTATTACAAGACGAGGGGAACATGATATTTCATTAAAATTCATTTGCCGCAATGTGATAAATGCCAGTTAAGGAATCAAAATCAAAGCAAATCACTCGCCAAAAAAATTTAATAATGAATAGGAAAAAAGCTGAAAAGCAAACGCCCAGAACTCAAATGCAGCAGCCGAAGGTGGCAGGCACACGAAAAGGAAAGGAAGCGGGTGGGGTCAGGGGCAGAAGGACACGTGGCAAAGTCATCGTCAACGACGGCACACTTCATAAATTTTGGCAGCGAGCAGTTACAGTTATGATTGCCAAAGTCAACGACAACGACAACAACCAGCTACGTGGCGGATGTCCGCCCAGGACGTGCCCTGAAACCCCCCCTCCCCCATCCCCCGACCCGATGCCCTGCTCAAAGGAAGCAAAGCCTTGGCAGGCAACCGCAAAGTAAATACGGCAGATTTTTCTGCACCGGAGCCAAAAACGCTAAAAGCCTCAAGCAAACAAAACAAACCCCAGACATAGCACCCACCGCCCTCTTTCCCTCTACTTGGCTGGGCGACGTTACATTGTAGCCTGGCGAGGATTGGTGCGCATGCCGCAATCAAATCATCTGCCAAGTTTATGATTTATTTAACTTTTTTAATTGACTTTTTCCGAGCAAGCCAACAACAACAACAACAACAATATTGGGAGGAACAACAGTAGCAACAGGAACAACAACCCCCAACAATAGGGCTGCGTGTGAAAGGATAATGCAGGGTCTTCAAGCCCTGAGCCAAGCGCAGACTTCACTTGCAGTCTTCCTTGCTAGGAAGTGCGTCATATACAAACGGATATCGAGGTGTGTGTTTTGTGTGTGTCAGTGTGTGTGTGAGCCTATTGGGGTTGATATCCCTCTGGTGTGCGCGTGTGTGTTGTGGGTGTAGACGACGCGCGTTTGTTGCAAATCCGGTTTAGTCTATTTATTTGAATGCCTATTTTTATGCTTATCCGGTTGCTTTAACATTTACGTTTCTCACTTTCAACTTCTCTCTGCTTCTCTTTCCTGTTTAAAAAGGCTTTTGATTTATGTTATGGTAATTGCAGGGCTATAAGGTAGAAGCTGGGGGCTCTGAGGGGTCGTGATGTTTATGAGTTTAGTTGTTAGGTAAGTTACTCCCCAACTTGAGAGATCATGGGAATAAAGCAGTTCTAGCACATAAAATCTGAAAAGAAAGTTGTTGGTGAGAGTGATTTTTATGAAGGGACTGGCAATAGTTGAAAAATAAATATATGATAGATCTTAGATTTCCAACACTTTTTGCTTATGAGTAATGCTTGAACGCAAACAAAAAGATATCTTTCAATAATGCAAAAAGGATCTACAAGTTTTATTTCTCATCCTTCCCAGCATGATGCACTGCCCGAACGAGGACCGTGAAGCTGGTTACTAATTTGACAGCCAACTAGCGCCAGCTCCTTAGTGTACCCCAAAAAAAAAAGAGTCCAAGAAGAGTGCACCACACACAAGCCACAAGATCAGAAGATCAAATCGAAAACTCACTTGTCAGTGTCAGTGGGAACTTTCAATTTTCGGGCAAGAGATCTCTCAGGCTCTGGCTGGAAATATAATTTATGAGTGCACGGCATTTGATGTATACATTTTAAGCTTTGTTGAGACACAAAAATGATTTTGATGGACATTTAACAAAACGACACCAGATTCAAACCAGGTCTACCAGGAACTCAAGATCTGTTCTGTTCTGTTCTGTTCCTTTGAGCAACAACAACAAGAGCTACAAAAAGAGTCGACATATTTCATATTTTATTTATTATTTAGAAAGGGTTCGCTGCATAAATCAAAAATGAAATGAGTACGACATAACAACACCAAAGTCAACTTCAGCTCCAATCCCAGTTCGAGACCAAGTCCGAGTCTGAATTCGAGTTCCAGCCGCAATCGCCGTCGTCGATGTTGTCCAATGGCCAAAAGCAACCAGCATATAAAAATCCAAAATGAAAATAAACCAGCGCAGAATCGAAAACAAAACAAAACAAAAAAAAAGATATGTATTTCCCACATGTTCACAATTTTTATACACATTACTCGTACGTTATGGAAACCGGGCGTTGAGCTACGAAAAACAAAAAAGAGTATAAAAACAAAAACCAAACCCACAGATTTGCAACTAAGGCATAAAATATCATTCATTGAACATAATGCAAAGAACTGACGCAGCTTTGATGCGCGAATTTTTGCACTGACAAAACTTTTGACAGCTTGACGATTGTTGATAAATTGAATTAATTTCTCAAAGGAATCAAAAAGTAACTATTGCAAGGGAAGCGAGAGATTGTGAATGATGAATTCTGGCTGTGAGTCATGGCAATGATAAAATATATATAGTTGAGTTATATGTTTATGTGAAGATAGGAACCATGCCTTTGTATGTGAGGTATATTTACTTGAGAATCTCAGAGAGAGGCTCGTTCTTCAACTAGTTCTAATGTTGTTCTAAGCTCATTTAGAAAAGTTAACTTTCCTCATTTATGAATAATTAATGTGCCGTAATGTAATTGTGTTTGTCTTTACCTTTAAAATCACCTCGCTGTTGCCCAATTTCTCGCAGTGTATTATTGCTGTGACAAGAGAGGGTCACATGCCACAGTCAACAGCAGCAGCACCAACAACAACAACAACAACAACAAACAGTCAAAAGTTGTGTTTGGTATTTTTGCGTCACGCGTTGTTCAACTTGTTGTTGCTGTTATTTTTGTTGTTGTTATCATCGTTGTTGTTGCTGCTGCTGCGGCTGCTGTTGAGGCATGGTTGCGCCTGCGCACACGCCTGAATGCGACGCGACGATATCAGTGAAATGATCGCAATCTCAACACAAAATTTGTGTTTGGCGCAGACATTTTTACTGCGCCAGCGCCTGGAAACAGGAACGCTGGACCTGCTGTTCCTGCTCCTTTTGCTGCTGCTGCTGCTGCTCCCACTGGTGCCCCAAAAGATGATGAAGATGAAGCAGCAGCAAATCTGCAGCCAATGCGAACAATCTACCCCCGGCCAGGAACCCCTCTGCTCTGTCTGGGCTAGAGCTGAGCGCGTGACACGAAGCAGCAGGATGAAAAAATGCACACTGAAGTTGCTTATTTACAAACAAATCTTGATTAATAATATAGTAAAATATTAAAAATTGTTAGAAATATGTATATCATGTTGATAGTTTGGGTTTCTTGGTGTTACAAATATATTCCTCACGCGCCCATCCCTAGCGAAAGGCACCAAACCAAAGTCGTGTTGTCATAATGAATGGCGCAGCTTAAGTCATTTCATTTTGGAACTCAACCTGAAGCTCAAGCTGGAGCTGTTCCTGGAGTTGAAGCTGAAGTTGGAGCCTGCAACTGGGTTCCTGGCATTGATGTTTTTTTATAGTTCTGCTGGCGCCACAAAATATTAAATTACGCGCTGCTGTTTTTGTGGTCAGTCCTTGGCCAGCCGTCGCCCTCTCTCGCTCTCTCTCTCTCTATCCCTCTTTCTCTCTCTGTTCACTATTCTTGGGGACATTCCACATACGCCGTGTGCGACGTCAGCTCGGAAATTAATAACATAAACATTGCGGCTGCTGTGGCTGCGGCCATAAAAACTTGAAGAATTCATTGAAAAGAAAAAAAGGCCAATCGCAGAAATTGAAATTTCAGCTCGTAGAATTAATAAGTTATTTCCGCAAGCGCCCCCCAATCTCCTCTTGCATATTGAAATGTTTGTTTTGCATAATTACGTTGGCGTTCTTGTTTGGCATTTTATGTTGGCCGTTTTATGGCCATGGCTAATTTCATGTGAGCAGATTTTATGATTTTATGTGAACGTCTGCCCGCCTGTGGGTTACGCTCAACTCGTGGCTGGATGGGCCACAATATGCGGCTCATTAAAAAGGTTAAAGTTGAGACCATTTAATGACTCTGCTTGAGCACATGCTCGAGCATCGGCTTTGGAGCTGCTCTTGATTATGCCCTGAACACTAATTGTTGGGATAATAATAATTGTAATTGCTATGCTTCTGGGAAAGGTGACAGCTTGCTTTTGTCCTAGTTTATGATTTATAGAATCCCATATAACTATGGAAATTTCTTTGCTTAATCATTAGGATGGTTTTTGATTCAAAAATGTTTCATCTAAAAGTATTTAAAAATTAAATCACATATGCGCCTGAGAATCGCAGAGAAAGCTCATGCGCAAATGCCTTGCACTCAATCATAACAATTATGGCTGACACTTTGACTTCGCTCTAAGGAATATATTTAGCAGAAATCAAATAACGATAAAAAATCACACGAATATTAATTCGCAGAAATGCAAAGACCTTCATCAGGAGCCCAGCTAAACGTTTGCCCCTTTTTGCCATTATGAAATTTATAGTTGCGGTCTGCCTAGACCGCAGCTTTCTGGCCCCAAACCCAAGCCCAAACTCAAACCCATGGGCCCATTCTTTGCTCGTCCAGCTGACCAACGCTTTGGGTCGTGTGAGAATGCCATAGCTTCAGTTTTAGTTGTAGCTTTTGCTGTTGCTGTTGCTGTAGCTGTGGCTGATGCTGATGCTGTGCCTGGTGTTGGCTGGGCCACATGTGCCCCCAAAACCAGACACAGCCGCCTGGTCGAATGTTTTGCCTGGCTCGCAACCCCGGGTTCAACTGCGATGCCGCAGCAGCAGCGAAAACAGACAAACAGCATTTTAGCCCAATACGTAGCAACTACTGGCCAAATGGTTGGAGTCTAATGCCAGTTACTGCAGCCGGTGGACTGCGCTTTGGGTTTTTTATCCCTCTTTTTTTTTACATTTTATGCGAGCAACTTCCATGGAAGTGGCTAAAGCCAAACGTTGCAAATATTTTTATATACGAGTACGAGTATGGAGACTCCACACTTATCGTCAAACAAGATCAATATGCACGATATCAATATGCCTCGCTTCGCTTCGTTTTGCCCTGGCTTTTGCCTCTTGCTCTCCTTCGTTTTGCTTTGGTGTTGTTTCTCCTACCCCGAGCAAGCATAAGAGGAACAGCGAAACAGCTCCAGCTACAAGCGGGGGAGCAACAGAAACCAGGGCTTGAAAAACAAAACACATTGCAAAAGCATTCGAAAATTGCTAACATATATGTGATATGTGAGGAGCGGTATGAAAATGTTACAAGCCGAACAGATAAATCTCATAATGCAAACGAAAAGCTTTTCATAATTATCTAAAGTCTAAAAAAGCTTTTAGACATTATAATATCATGTTCCAGTTGCAGGCTAATAAATAAACAAACATTTGGAACTCTTCTATAAGCTTCAACAAACCCGTAGCCCAAATTTCTGCACATTTTAACTTTATTTTTTTTTGAGCCTCGGCGATGATAATTGCCTAACAAGTTGCTGCCACAAAAGCGAAACCGAAATGTCTGTCAGCTGTTGCAGATTTGTCGCGCTTGTCAATATGATTAGCCGGTTTGCAATTTGCCGTCTATGGACCAAAAGCGAAATTTCGCGGAATTTCAAAAGGCCAGCAGAAAATATGCAATGACTGCGACACAAGCATTTTGAATGCCCCAAGCGATAAGCCCACGACAGAGGCAGCGGCAGCGGCAGAGGCAGAGCAGAGACTGTCGCAGTTGACGTCGCCGTCGACAGCGATGACGATGATGATGACAGTTGAATATTGTTGACATACTCTATACGAATATATTTTGACTTTGCTCTGAACTTGGTAAGCTTAAATATTTGTAGTAAAAATATTGTAAATAAATTATTTGTAATTTGTAAATAAATTATTCTTGTATCCTGAAACCATTGATAAAAAGGATAAATTGGTTTTGTGCAAATTTTCTTTAACCGGCAGAGAAAAAAAAATCGAAAATCAAATATTACAGACTTTCTAATTGGCTTGTAAATACATTTCAATTCTGTTATTAAGTCCTAAAAAGTTTCTAAAGATCATAATTTTACTTAAGTAGAGTTTAGTTTCCAGAGTAATTCAGTATTTTGTCTATCGTTTTCTTGGGATTTTTTTAGCAATGGTTAAGGTTTAGTTGAGTCTTATCACAACTAAATCAAATGTAATGTCGATAGGAGTTGTGAAGCTGATGTTTTTGAGTTGGTGGTTCGAGCCCACATAGGGACGGACGTTTTATTTTAGATTTTATTTTTCGTTGAAAGGATTTTTAATTAAATTTTTTGCTTTATTTTGTTCATTTCAATACCTAGTCTCCTAGTCGGGCGGTCCCGTCTAGACCTATCTCACTTGTTTTTGTTTTCAAGTTAACTGATAAGAAATTATTAAGTTATGTGTCAGTTGTTAAGTGTTATTTAGATAAGCTTCTCCAATAGTTTAAAAACCTTTTAATGTCATTAAATATTACATTTTAAAAATGTTGATTAACGTTGAACCTTTCTGTGATTGATAAAAACATAATTAGGCACATATCAAGAATTTTTTAATATTTTGATCATGTAAATAATATTTTATTGCAATAATATTTTAGTATTATTTGCGACAACGATTTTTTTTTTGTTTTTTTGTAATTTGACAGCCAAATCTGCAATGTATTTTTGCACTGTAAGTTAAAAAACATATCTTTCGTACAATGCAGGCCAACTTTCTATCATTGCATAGGAGGGGAATGTTGATGTAAACTCTACACTTTGTGCATCGCCCTCATATCCCATATAGTGTACGGTGAGCCCCAGTTGGAATAATGGAACATTAAAGTTGCCGTTCGATTTCTATAGATTTATAAAATAGGTTTCATTGAAATATAAGATTATACTTTATCTTACCGAGCAATCCAAATAGAATTTAAATGGGGAACTATCAGCGCCGTAGGTGAAGAATATCAGATAGGGTAGCGGACGTGCTGATGCATTCTCTAAGTAACTTTGTAAGAAAGACCAATTCGTGATTGTCACATCTTCCTCGGCTTGAATGAACACTCTCATAATAGATGGACCTGTCAATTGAAACTCAAAGCGCACAGTGGTTGAATTAAGAATGGTTTTATTAACCATTTCTAAACGGCTCAATGGCGGTGGCTCGATGGGCTCAGAACGGGGCAGCCATTTGCTTTGATCTTTGCGTAAATTATAAAAAGGCACTCCACACATCATGTGCTTTTCGCAATTTGACTTAATACCGACTAAGCCCGTCAGGTTAACATTTGTGCCAAAGAGAGATGTTTCTTCGCGTCGATCGAGAAAGCTTAACAGATAGCCAGATTCGTCCTGACTAATAGTGCCATCGTAATCGTAGAACTTATTTCGCGCTTGCTGAAATGCCAAGCGTTAGCGAATGAAAGGTAAACTGTATAATCCATTTACCAAAACTTCCACACGTTGACCGTTTGTCTTTGGTCGAAAGGGGAATCCGATTTGCGTGCTGCTGGCTAAGTACATGGCAAGAGCTGTCGTTGCAATCAGAGTAAACACAACAATGCTGGGTCGACGGAAAGTATTGATAAGCGGGATCTAAAGGTATGTAAACGCTAATAAATGTATTATGTAAGAGTTGGGGAGTGTACTTACCAAGAGCCCAAATGAAACAATTGTTCCGGCTGCTGCTACAGCCGCTATGTACGTGTCCCATTTCGCAGTTCCCGAACGATTGCCATTTGGCGTTAGCATCACAATGAACAGATAAAATAGATAGCCGCTGTAAATAAATGGAATTATCTGGCTCGCCTTCAGAAGACCTATCCAGGCGTAGCCACGATCGTGCAGAGTTGTCAACAAATTAAGGGCCAAGGACAGCACGTAGAAGATAAGTGGAATCATGAGGGCGTATGTGGAACGGTAGCCAAGTAATGTCAGAGAAATAGCCAGAAAACAGAAGATGATGGCCTGAGCATGTACTGCTAGTTGGAGATGATATCCAGTGGAGATTTTATCCTGAAATTTAGATTCTTACTATAGTTATCTGTCCGGATAAAAATAGTCAACTTACGTTCCGCTGAATAGTGTAGTAGACAGATAGGGGTACACTAAGGCCAATTAGCGAGGGGCACACATAAAGGCCGATCACCAGCAGCGGAGTGCTAAAGTATGTCAGCGATAGTCCCAGAGAGTCGAACTCGTATGCAACCACTAAAGGAAGCGCCAGTGCGAGTACCACAGAGATAACCTGGATGATCAAGATCAATATAAGAGAGCGCACCACGTTGGATATGGCAACTTCAGAAACAGCTGACATGCGCCACATTGAAATGAAAACCAAGACAAGGACAACTACAGAAACGGAGAAGTTAAGGTATTTTCCTGTAGTCTCTGAATAATGGATGAAATATAGTCCCAGGAAATCGAAGAACACAGAGTGTCCTGACTTGTGTGCCTGTAAATAAAATTCATCAAGTCAAATCTAGGTACAAGATTTTCGTCTGCAAATTTGTACCTCTGTATCGTAAAGTTCAGTTGCATTTGACAAACCTCGAACTAGACTGAGAATATTATCACCGGTATTCTGAATCGATTCTCGAGGAATCACATCGATTGTGTCGTACTTTGAATGGTATACAAATCCATTTACAATCTGGGCCATATCCAAACCTGGGATATTGCCAGTGTTCTTAAACTGTCGAAAATCTGTATCCGATGGAATAATTCCCAAGTCGAAAATTTCCTCTGCCATAGTTGTAGCGAATGGATGTTTAATGTATTTGCCGTAGTACTGGAAATAAGCATAATTATTAAAACTGATTGTAACTACTAAACTAGATATCTTACATTCATAAGCCATGGATGATTGGGACCACTTCTAAATAGAAGTTCTCGACTGCCGCTACCCCCGGCATCGAGGTTAATGACTGCTCTACGATTGCAGACAAGAGGTAATAGGTTGTAATTATACTGAAATAATCTGGTTTCTATTGAGCTAAGATTGCCTACTTGCAGTTTGGCGCCCATTTGTGTTGCGTTAAAAAACCGTGGGAGCCTTGCAGGCCACTTTCTTCAGCTCCATTAAACAGAAAGACAATCGGATGATCGAACGTTTGTTTTGTTGTCGCAATTACTCGCAAAACTTCCAACATCGTGACTATCATACTACCTGCATCACTGGCACCGGGACCCTTCTCTGAATCGAAGTGGCTATTGACGAGGAGATAGGATTCGCTTCTGCTATTCTTCGGAGTTAATTTAACTACAATATTTTGAACCCCTTGATATACCATAAGCAATATGCTTCTTTCAAATGTTCCAGAGACTTGCGATAAATCAATTTCCATATCGAAGAACTCTTTCAGTGAATCTTCCTTTATTTTGTTAACCTCTTTCAGTATGAACTGTACAGCATCGATGTCATTTTCCTTACTGCCAAGAAATTTGTTTCCAATGTTGGACAGAGTGTAAAGGTTTTTGTACGCACGCTCCGCAATAAAAACGTTATCCTTTGCGTCCTCCATTGTAAGAGCCGTGGGCAAGCGATAGAAAAATGGAATACTTATAGCGAAAAAGAGGAGTCCCCAGAATAGCAGGAAACCACTGGCAAAGTACCATGGCACCTTATCGTTCTCGTCCTTTCTGATGACATTTCTGGTAGCTTCGACAGATTCCTCTGATATCTTTGTAATTAAATTGACAAATCAGTGTTGGGGAAAACAGTTAAATAATTTTATGATTCTTACAAGTTTCTCCTTGTCACTCATAGCGAAGTGAATAAAAGACTTCTCAAAAAATAACTAAATGACTAAAGGTAATTCTGACGGCTTTTATATTTGTAGAAAAACGTCAGCAAAAATACGAACTTGTAAAAACCAATTGAATATAATAAAAGTGATGGTATCAGTTCATTAATTGACAAGTGAAAAGGCTCTTGTCGGGACCACCCGACTAGGCTATACCCTGCGATCTGACTTTACAAGCATTGCAACCTTCTTGCATACATACGCAAACTTACACTCACATACTAAATTCTTGATTTACTTTAAAACTAAAAGTATTTAAATCGTAAGAAAATGTTTAGGACTTAGCACTGATATATATATTAGGGGGAAGGTATACAAAAAAAATTTTCGCCTGATTTATGCGGACATATAATCTCCGAGATATGGTAAAAAACCAAAGGTTGAAATCGATTTGTATCGATATAAATAAAAGATATCGAAAAATACAAATTATAAACTACTTTCTGCGTATGGATTAGGAGAATCTAAAGTCGAAAAGATTACGCCTCTGGCATTTGTAGGTTCGGATATTGCTGCGTTGAAAAAATATCAAGATTATATATACTTTATGGGCTCGGAGATGCCTCCTTCTGCCTATTACATACATTTTCTCAAATCCATAATACCCAACATCAATGCGTTCAGGGTATGGAATTCAAGTGTACGTGGAAATCAACGTGTGAAGAGCCCATATGATAACATTATTATCATTCCCTGAATATGTTCAAAATGGCTAAAAAGGGTATAATGATATTGAGAAAATGTATGTAACGGGCATCTCCGACCCCATAGTTTTTATATTATTATCTAATTATCAATATTAATATTTTTGTTACCATATTTTTTGAGCATATCTCCCAAATTTTAAGGCCTAGAGCCACCAAAGCGGCTGCTTGGCTAAAGCGCAAGCAGTTTCTGTATTCATGTGCACACATACAACCAAGTGCAGAATTTAGTCAAGGGTTTGCTTGAAAATTTATTTTGCAACAGATAAGTTAAGTTTTATCACAACTGAAGTGCAACTTTAGTTTAAGAGTTAGTGGTTCGAGCCCGCGAGCGGAATTTTTATTTTTCTTTGATAATTAAAACTATTTTTTTTTACATTTCAGGGTTCAGGGTATCTTCTAGTTGGGCGGTGCCGACTAGAGCAATCTCACATGTTTTTGATTTCACGTGATATGATATCAAATTATAAAGTTCAATAAATTGATTAAATTCTGTTGAAAAGCGCGATTTATGTAGATAGCAGCGCTGCAGTATATTGGGTGTATTGCAGTATATTGGGTTTGTGCAATGTCCGTCATGTCTTCCGTCTGTCCGTATAAACACAAGTTTTTTCGTCACTATTGAAGACTGAGACTTGACACTTTGGATATAAACTATGCTTACTAGGAGGCTCGTAGTTCATATTTATATATATCATATATATATATAAGTATCTGACTTTCTCCACCTCAATAATCATCAAGTGCCGTACTTTTGTATGTGTATGTGTAAAATTATGGGTTCAGGGTATCTCCCAGTCGGGCAGTTCTGACTAGCAATCTCAAATGTTTCTGTTCTGACGTGAACTGATAACGAATTATTAAGTTTAATAGATAGATTAAATACTGTTTAAAAGTCCGATTTAAAGCAACACCGTAGTCAGGCGATATTAGTATATTGGGTTTATTCCATAACATGTCGATACACTTTAAATCGCAAATTGATAAAAGGTAAATATTTCCCACAATTCTCGAGTCGACTTAGCCCTGTCTGTCTGTCTATCTGTGTGCCCGTCTGCCTGTCTGTCTGCCTGGTTGTATGAACGCGTCGATTTCAAGGACTATAAAACATAGAAAGCTGATCTTGGACTCTTTTGAATGATCGATCATCCTCTCCATCCACTTATTATCGATATTTATCGTTTATCTGTGCGAAATACTTTGAGACCTCTAAGTTTCATAACAACCAGTTTCGGAGAAAATCAAGAAATTTGTGTCGGTAAGAATGGGGTTGAAATGTTTGTGAAGAAAGATCGCGATGTTCAGGGTATCTCCTAGTCGTTCGGTTTCCCGACTAGACCCTTGTCACTTGCTTTTTGTTGCTGTCGTTCGCAATTGTTGTTGCTCTCCTTGTGGCATTTGCATATTTTGAATGTTCGCGCGCGGCTTGCACGTTTTACAACGACAACAACAACTGCGAAATGTTATCGATGATTGCAATGACGCTGCGAGCAGGGCAGAGCTCAGGTTTGGGGGGATTTGGGGGCAGTTATCGGGCTGTAGGAGGATTGTCATGCTGGTGTCTGGACCTTTTCATAGCTGGCTGTTTGTTGCTGTTGTTGTCAAACAATTGTCACAACGTGTTGGCATTCACACGAACTTTATGTTTTGTCAGCACCTCGCAATGTGCGCTGGGATGTCAAGGGTTAAAGCTGGCCTGGGCCCCATTAGCTGACCCGATCAAAGAGTGAGAGGGAGAGAGAGAGGGAGAGAGACGCAAATATTTTGGCCTACCGCATTGCACGCATTAATAACATTTCTGAAGTGCTGTCAAAAATTGCAGCGGCAATTTTCAATCAGAGGACCCCAACATTGCCAACGCATTCCTTTTGTCAGCTCCGCGGATGATTGTGTAGAATAAAAAAACAGAAGAACCAACAACACCCGTCCTGAAGGGTTCCTCAACTCGGCTAATAATAATGAGCGGAACAGCGTCCATTGTGACTGTCTTCGATCTCTTCTTCTGCTTTTTGTACTTTTTACTTATCATTATTATATTTATGGCACAATTTTGTTTTGGCTTAATACATATATAACAACAAAAGCTGAAAAACCAGGGGATAAAAACACTTGTGCCTCGCTGTAGCTGACAAGCGGAATATCTTTTTTCTCGCGATCGAACGCCGCTTCGGCTCCTTGGCGATCGCTTGCTGAATAGATCACTCAGTCGCAATGAATTATTGATGGATTGACAGCGCAAAAAACAGAGAGAAAAGGAGAGAGGCAGAGAGAGAAAGAGAGTGTGTGTGTGTGTGTGTAAGAGAGAGGGCAAACTGTGAGCTGTGGCTTTGACTTTAATGTGGCAGGCGAACCGATCTTCGATCGATATGTTCAATCTTCAATCAGCGATCGTCTTTGTGACTTTGTCAACATTGCCCATACCCCCTGCCCAGTGCCCCTCAATCCCCGCTCCGTCTGCCCGGCATTGTGATATATTGTTTCGGTAGCATTTTGTTAAACGTGATCAATTTTTAATTACCCATCAGACCGTCGATCGCCGATCACTGATCGCTGATCGTCGTTGGTCCTTCCTTCAATCGCACCGCAGAAATGTAACCTGCACGTTTTGTCGCATGTCATTCGAACGATTTATGCTACCCGGGCCGACTGAGCGACTTTAATAAATGTTTCTTGCAGCTACGCGATTTTTTTTCATTGCGTCCGATTGAGGCTACTTTGCAGCCAGGTTGCCTGGCGCTGACCGCGTGTGTGCGTAAAATTTTTAATTAGCTTTGTCTAATTAACACTTGGAACAGAGAAATCAACGTGCTGGCCGCGACTCGAAGCGTGCCAACCGAAGGCGTGAATATCAAAAGGCGAACGGAGCGATATGATCAGGTTGGAGTAGTTAGTTGGGGGGGATTTTTGTTAACAATTTATTATTCTTACCTTTTGGATAGTACTTGGCTTGGGAAACACTTTTGCAGTACACCTGAGATAGGGTTCGAGCCTGGCTTGGGACAACTCATCTGCCGACTATTTTTTAAAATAATTAATTTACGCTTCTGCTGAAAGAACACATTTCTTTTAAAAATTGTTAGGCTACAATTAATAACTAAAGACAAAGGGAATTCTTTTTAATCATGTAATCTGGAGTTGAGCATGCTTTATAAAGTCCAACCATGCAAAGTAAACTATGTTTATGGCAAGACAAGTGTTTAAGCAAGTTTTTTAAGCTTCTACTGCTGAGATGCTCATTTTCATTTATTACCTGTAAGTCCTGCCAACTGCTTACTAAAACCCCTGCCCTCTTTTGCCTTTTTCCTTTTAAGTTTCACAGCAGCGACAACATAATTTCTACAAAATGGGCAGACAACAAAGCCCACGCCCATTTTGCCACCAAGCCCGGGCCAGGCCGGGCAGGTACAGTGTGCCCTCGGGTGCCCTACGGTAGGCAGCCAAATTAAAGTGAACGCCCACAGCACGTGCCACAGCAGAAGAAGAACAACAACAGAGGGAGCTAAGACCAAGTGGCCAACAGACCAGGCAGCCAAGCTGGCTGCCACGGTCCAAACTTTTGTCTGGGCTGGCACTCGAAAAATTTCGCCACTTGAGTTTGGTAGTTGGCAGCTCCTCTTTGGGGCTACTCCTCTTCGTTTTATTTATTTTGGTACACGCGCAGCAAACAAATTAAAAAGTAATTCACCAGCGCTCCATAATTAGCTGCTAAGTGACACTAATGGCCACCAGCAACGGATCGGTATTTAGTTGCCAGCAGCAGCTACTCAAAACTAGATCCCTCCCTCGCGCCCTCCTCCCGTTTCTCTTTCGTGCGCCAGTCCATTGTACTTGCTGCACTTTTGGGCGCGTTGTGTGGGCGAGTTAAGTTTTTTTGACTGTTGCCGCTTTACTCTTCGTTTGCCCTTTTTGTGAGGTATCATTGATTTGGCATCCGGTTTGTTAGATAAATATATTAAAAAAATTGAAAAATTCCGTAAAAATCTAAAATTTGTATTGGAAAAGGATATTCAGGCTCTAAAAAACAAATAAATAAATATTCTTTTCTTTTGATATTTTTTAATAAATAATAATTTTTATATTCTTTCTCTAGGGCATTCAAGTTTCGCATAGCTAAATACTTTTCCATTCAATATTCCATTTTTTTTTTAGAATTTTCCGCCGGCTGCAGCTAATTGATTTGCGTGTGTTTTGTGGCCGACACTCGGGCCTGGCTCCCTTTTGGCTGCCAGGTTGCAGTTGTTGTGTGTGGCATCGAAGTCGGTCTGGGCCAAATTGATGGTTGTGCCGAAAGCAAAGGTCATTACTGTGATGAAATTTATGTGAGTGTGTGTAGTTGGGTGTTGACGCAATTTCGGTGTTATTTATGTCAAAAAGCTAGCACAACAACAAATAACACATAGGAATACACACAACAACACAGAGTCTAACTGAAAGCCAGTTAATTATCAGACTCGCTCAGCTACCACAACAAAAATACGACAATAAGCAAGCTAATTGCTGATCCATTCAACAATTTTTATAATGACTCAAAACATTTCTTATCGGCGGCGTTCCCCTACAGAAGCTGCCTCCGAAACAGGTGGAAATCACAAATCAACCCACAATTATGTTAAGGTTATGAGCTTCAATTCAAGACGTGATCATAACGAAGGGAATTGGAAGTCCAACGAGCGCCAAAAGGATTCCAGTCGCAGTCAAAGAGCCACCTCGGATGACAGCGAACCGAGCTTATATGAAAGATGTCGGGATCGGGCTGATCTATATGTTGAGCAATTTATTGCGGAACAGGATGCTGCCAACACTTACCACACGTATGCTGAGCTGCAAGATAATGTCTCCATTAGGAATTTCGTATGCAAAGTTCAGCCAGAAACTTTTCGAACTGTAAAAACCTCCAAGAGAAGTGAGAGAAGTAAAATCCCGAAAGATCAGAACTCAAGCGAATTATCAGATCAACGACTTAAGAACCAAGTTTCTGCGAGGTCAAGTTGTGGACCTAATCAGGCATCCGCCCGTGAACGATCTGACACAGAAGTCAGTCTAATATCAAAGACCTCGACTGAAGAATCGAAAACCTATAGTCAAGTGTACAGCGAAATCTACGAAGAGTCCCGAGCGCGACAGCAAAAGGCTGAGCAGATCGGAAAAATCTATACCAGTAAAAAATCCAACTATAGCAGATCCCGATCTCGAGAACGCACAGCGCATTGGGTGGAGGAGCACCAAGTTCAGCACCTGGACATTCCCGATGAGTACACAACGGACGCTTCCAACGACAGTGACAAAGACCCAGAGCCATCGGTGAATGATGGTTATTTTACGAAGCAAGATTACGAGCATCTAATCCAAGAGCAGCTGGAAGTCATAAATAGTTATCAGAACAAATCGCTCTGTGTCTATGAAAACTATATTAGCGAGTATTTAGTTGATCTAGACTATGAACTCAATGATCAAGATCAGTTAAAAGATAGTCGAAAAAGCCCATCAAATCACGATCAGAGACAAACCGAAAGCAAGGTTCTTTCTAGTGGTCAAAGCTCCGAAGTAGGATGTAATCAGCTGAAAGACAGTCCCGAGGTATTTCAATTCGAACACTGTGAAGTATATGTTAAGAAAATCGATAAAAGCAAAAACCCAAGCATGACTCCTACAGGTTGTACTGAAAGAAGCTTTAAGACAGAACCAAGCCTTCGGAACTGTGAAGAACGTAAGTCCTTCGAGTTAACTACTGAATATATTGAACTCAATAAATGCACCAATGAGACGAAGTTAGAGACGAGTTTTCCTGGTAAGAACCCAGAGGTTGAAGAAAGTGAAAAGCATAATTTCTTGGCAGGAGCTACTGAATATAGCCAACACAGTCAAGCAAATAATTCAAACATTTCATTTAAATATGCCAACGAAAGGAAGTCCTTGATGAGCCTAGCTAGTAGAAACCCCGAGCATAACGAAAACGAAGAGCGTCAGTCCTTGGAAGAAACTATTGAATGCTGTGAACGCAGCGAAGCAAATTGTTTAAGGAGTTCTTTAAAATATAGCAATGAAACAATGTCTGAAACTAGCTCGAGGCAAAGCTCTGACAATGAATTAAATAGCCCTCAAGGGCTTTCGAGTCACAATGGAGAGCAAGAGTCGCAGAGCATTAGAAATAAAACAGGGTTTGGAAGGGATAAAATATCTCTAAAGCAGAGTAGTTCAAAGGAAGAAAGTTTCCCTAAACACTTTGAAGAGTCCCAGAACACAGAAAATGAAAGAAGCTCTCGGAATAGTACTCAAGAGAAAGCTTTCTTTAAGAGCAAAACTAAATCATTTAATGGCAAGCAAAATGTGCCGGATAGCCCAAGGCAATTCGAGGAAGGCAAGTCCCAACGAACCACAAACAAACTCAACAAGTCGGGGAGGACCTCCAATAACAGATACACGGCGGAACGTGCAGCAAGATCTGTCCAGGATGGTGATAACGGAGCCCAAGGCGCATTAGATAGTTCTTTAGATTATTCAAATGAGAATAGCTTTGATGATTACTGTTTGAGCAGTGCGAGTGGTAATGGAACTGAAGCATTATCTAATCCAGTGAGCAGCACCAGATCGCTGGAGCAAGCGCCCAAGACCTATCGGGATCGTGCAAGTAGTCCTATACAGGTAATTTTTAGTGAGCAGAGCGAAAGAACTGAAATGGAGCTGGATGCGATGCCCAAGATGGAGGACATAGAAGGAGATAAAGTGTGCAGCGGAGAGTGCTATGGGGAAGTGCCGGAGAGTGGCAGGTCCAGCAAAAGTGAGCTGTCCAAGGAGCGTTCCCAGGTCAGCATAGTCAGCGAGGACAAAGGCGTGCAGTATCCTAGCGGAGATGAGCTGCAGTTGAAGCCAAATACGCAGCCGCTCAAAATCCACAATCTGGATGAGGTCCTGCTGCAAGTGCCGCCCGATTTCAAGGGCAAGGCCATCGTGTTTGACAACGAGAACGAGCTGCTGGATCTGAGTCTGAGCGACGACGAGTTGTTGCTGCGGGCCAAGCGGCAGGCGGCTGCTTGGAATGACAGACGAAAGGCGGACAGCTCCAACGACAGCAGCTGCAGTAGGAACAGCATTTGCAACACCAGCAGCAGCACTTTCAGCATCAGCAGCTATGTTCCCAGCGTGCGTTACTATCGACGCACCCAGCCGGACGAGGATGATACTGATATCCTGGACGCGGACAACGACACTGGGCCGCTCACCTATGAGCGGCATGTGGCCCGCCTGGCGGAGCGATCGCTGCGCGCTTGGACCAATTACTGCGGGGAGGGCCAACAGCTGAAGTCGTCGCTGGAGCAGGCGATCCCCGCAAAGGAGCAGCTGATCTACAACTCGGAGACGCAGTTTAAAAAGCCGCAGCGGATCAAGAAACGCGAGCAGCTGCTGCGACAATTCAATCAGCAGATGCAGCAACAGTTTCAGCTGATCGCACCCAGCTTTCAGTGAACATACAGAACACAGATACAGAGCATGTTTTATGGCCTAAATATATATTTTTTATATGAACTTTAAAGTTCAGCTTATAAGAAACGCAAACGTAATTTGTTTTATTGCACATGAAGCATAAAACAATGCAATGCAGTGCAGTGTGTGCTTGTGGTGTAGAACTCGGCAACTTGGCAACTCTACGCGCTGCAATACTTGAAACTTTCAGCAGGCGGTGGCAGCCGCCTTCAAGTCTGGTCCTGCACAGCGCATAAATCAGTTTTAGTGCGGGCCAAAAGGGGCTTGCTGAAGGCTCAAGTGCTCGCCAGCGATGGAGAGTGAACAGAAGTGCACTAGTCGAGTGCGCTCGACGAGATAATGCCCTGTTCACAGATGTTTATTATATGATCATAGAAAAATGATTTGGGCTATCGATTGTTTTAAAATAACTGGAACCTAAATGCCAAATTTGAAAAAGTATCGTGGATAAGATCGATATTTATCGATCATAGCAAATAGTTTTGGTAACGTACATATGATCCTCAGGGATCAAAATCGATATTTATTGATTATGGTAAATCAAAAATACTTCTTTAAATGATGTTCTTTAAAGTACAAAAATTTGTTTTTAAAACCGATTCTCGAAGTATACAGACATCGATGCATTTGAATACATCGGTATATTTTTCAATTGAGTATATATAATTAGGCAACTGGAGGCAAGTCCATGGTTCCCCATTCAAAACATGTTTAATGATTACAGGGTATGGAAAGAGACGAAAACCGAAGTAGTTGCAACTCTTCTAGCATAATTAGCTTTAGGCCCTGCCCCTGGCTACTGTTAGTCTCGAGTTGCGATCGATGCTGATGCTGATGCTGCTGCTGCCGTTGCTGCTGCTGCTGCTGTCTCATGCTGCACATTCATTTTGTTCACACGTACTAAATATGCAGCGCTGTTGTTTACAACATCAGCTCTGACAGCCAGCATAGACATTATGTTCTGGCTCTGGGGGTGTTGCACTTGTTGCAACTGTGCCTGCTGCTGTTGCATTGTTTCTGGCCGCAACCTATCGACCCTCTTTAATTGCTAACTAAACAGAAGTTTCCCAATTGTATTGGGCCAAAAGTGGGCAAATATTGTTTTAAGGCACATCAACATATTTTAGCTGCTTAATGAAGACACTCAGACATTGACTTGCCTCTCGATTTTGATTGTGTTCCTTGCCTAGATTTTATAACGATGTGCCGCTCGAAATGTTTATAATTTACGAGCGAAAGAGAAAGGGAGCGAGAGAGAGCGAGAGAGATATGTGTGTGTTTGCTGAGGGAAATTTTTGATAGTTTTACAGGTAGTGTAAATACACTTGAAGCGCTAAATATACATATATATGTATATATGTATATGGTATATTGGGCAATGTTTTATTGAGTTTCCCAATAATTATATGTATTTGTAAAGCTGATCAACTTTAGTTAGTACCTTAACAACAACTTCTCGCAACAATTTCACAAATTTTAGCCCATCTTCCCTGACAAACCTCATTTGAAACCCACACGCGCTAACCCGACCAGAATTCCCATCGGGCCGACGAGGAGCATAATTTAGACAATTCCCTTCGTTTATTATGAAAAATGCACTCAATTTATATGACTTGATTATAAAGGTCTTCGGTAAAAGCAGCGCTATATTTGCTTAGGCATTGACATTGCCCAACTCACCATAGAATTCCCAAGGTACAAACGGTCAAAGGAAGCAACAAAAACAACAACAACAACAACAGTTGCTGCAGGCGCACCCCACGCCAATTTATTAAAGCCAACACCAGATTTGAGTCCGAGTCGGAGTCCGAGCTCAAGTCGGAGTTGCAGGCACAGGTTCTGCCTTATAGTTGGAGCTAATATGAAAAATGGCACGAAATGGCCAAGTCGCATATGCAGAATGCATAATTCATTTAACATTTTGTAAATCATTTGTTTGAATAGCACGATGACGATGATGTAGTCTGGGCAGGGACTAGGGCAGCCTCTCACAGTGTCCGGCAACAACCTGCAAAGCAAATGCACTCAGCGAAATAAATGGCAGTCTTAGCCTCTTATTCAAATTAGATATGTGTTTTATTGGCTTACGATTCGGTGGCGTATTTCACTTTTAGTTGTGGCTCATAATTTAAAACCAATTGAAATACTATAGTCATAGTTAAAATTTTCTTTATTTTATGTTCGTTTTTTTCAAGTGTACCAAAAAGCACTCGGGCCGTTTAAACTATTCGTCTGCACTGACAAATCGGCGGCGGAGTCGTTGCCTGGTTGGGTCCCTTCGCTCGGACGCCAGTTCTTTAACACAATGGTGCTGCATGACGCTGCGCAAATATAATTTCGCAACTGTCTGCACATGGGCCACAACGAAACGAGACACACGATGCCCGGCCACAGAGACAGACCAGGTCGCAGTCTCGGACCCGAGCCTCAGTTCCAAGTCTCTGTCTCTGTTCCTGTCTCAGAGTCAGCCCCAGAATCCAGTCATAAGTCACACGCGGCTGCAACGACTTTTTGGGCTTGCTATAAGCCCTCTGCTTCTTCTTTATTATTTTTATTATTATTTGCACAATTCGCGTTTTTGATTCCTGTGAAATTTGCATGCGCTCTCGTTCCTCTTTTCGCCCAGCTTCAGCTAATTTAGTTTTGTGGGCTCTTATTGAAAAATTACAATTTTTTTTTGTATTATTTTTATTTTTGATGTGGATGCCGCCTTGGTCCAGCTGGTATGTTTCTTGGGAACTTGGGAAACTCTGTAATTTTAATGATCTGCGCTGCTGACATCGTAACTCAATATAAATATATCGGCACAGAAACACAGATCGTTCCAGACAGCTTGGAAGCAGCAGCCGTCGAGTCTTTGCCTCAACAATTTATCATTGTTGTTGCTGCACTTTGAAAACTAATTAAGTTTCTGCTGTGTGTGGCCAGAGCGGAGGTGTGTGTGTGTGCGAGTATGTGTGACTATTGTAATTTGGCTTTGGCGTAAAATTTTGTATCAAAAAACTATTAGCCAAGTGTAAAAATCCATCATTAAGTATTGTAAATCGTGGTGCCAATGCGTCTGCCACGATCGCCTCTCGATTGTGTTGATTGTTGGGAGCGTTGTTGAGCATTGTTTGCATCGCTGTACAAATGGAAAACTTAAGATGCGTGGCTTTTTAATTTACTGCGAGTCTTTTGTTTGCCTCGCGCGGCCAAGGATAACTCCCTTGGCGGCCCTATAGATCTTGGCAACAGAACAAATCAGCTTAACCACAATCATATGGCAATACAAACGCTTTTATTTTACTTTTTTGAAGTCTTTTCTGAAAACATTATAACAAAAACTGAATTTTAAACGTTATTCAGTGTCCAAAATGGGCTCGATCACGAAAATCGATTGAGGTAATAAGAAGCTATGGATCATGGATTTCAGAATTTGTTAAAATTTTGACATGAATCAATTTTATTATAGTTTTTATACGAATGAAAAAATTATATACTTAATATTTAAAAAAAATATTCGAAAAAATCCCATTTCCTCAGTTTATATATTTATACATTTAGATGCGTAATCATTCTGGACGTCAAACAATAACGAAAATGTTATCGAGCATGAAAAGTTATGGCTAAAAGTGCAACATGCATTTATTATACTAAAATTTATGAACTCGCTGACAAACTGTTTTTTCTTTATATTGTTTTCGATGCCGTTTTGTGGGCACCAACCAAATGGACAATTTACAATTATGCCAAAGGTAAATTAAAACTGCCAACCGCAAAAATTAGTTGACCACAAAAGCCAAACAACAACTACAACGGTAGATAACTATAACTAGTCTAAATTAATTTATGTTATTTAAACGTCGCTTAACATTTTGGACACAAACCAAAAACCGGCAAAATAACCAAAACAACAGACTTGTGTGGTCTAGTCAACGAGTATCGACTAGTAGATACTCAGTGCTCAGCTCCAAGCAGCCGTAGAATTGCTTCGTACATATATAATATACTATATAAACATATAAAAATGTTGTGTATTTACCCTGTGATGCATGGCCAAATTCCCCATTTTTTTTCCATGTTTAATGGGTACAGGGTATCATAACAGCAACAACAACAACAAAGAGTGCAAAATGTTTGCCTGTCTTCAGCTGCCTGCGTCGCTGTCGTTGTCGCTGTCACAGTCGCTGCCTACTGCCAGTTGATTTGGTCCACCCATCTCGCACTCTACGCCCCTCTCACCTCATTCTCTGATACCCGTCTATGTGGATTGGGTCTCCTATGAGCACTCGACGCCAGTTTCCGACGTCAATTTATAAACGCGTTCAGTTTAAATTGCAACAAATAGTCGCTCATTGAAACTTAAATTGTGCCGACACAAAGTGAATGCCTAACTCTGTGTGTGCGTGTGTGTGTGAGTGAGAGCATGAGAGGGAGAGAGGGAGCGCATGCTAGAGCGATCCGGCATGCCCAGGTAGTACAATGGGTGTATAGCTTTGTGTCAACAAGTTTTTGTCTGTGGCGCTTTTTGGCCATTTTTGTTAGCCTTTTTTCTTTTGGCCAGCGCAAATGTTTGTCAGTTGTTGACGTTATTTGCTGTTGTTATTGTTTTGTTGTGTTTTGTGTGGTCGCGACTTGATTTGTTTAAAGGTTTTCACCGTCTGCTTTGGCATGGGAAAAAAATAGTGTAGTGCAGCTGGGAGCGCCAATAGATTGGAATAGATTTGACTTTTAAAGTGATAGTCAAACAGTACAGTTTGCTACTGTCTGCTATGAACATAGATATATATGTATTAGTTATTACTATTACTATTAACCGTGAGACAAAATCTAAAGTAAACAATTTTTTCTTTTACGTCAAAACTTATTTTATTAAATATTTTAATTTAATACAATTTAGTTACTTATCGAAAATCTTGTATGCTGTCAAGTTAAACACTATCCATGAATTAATTGGGCTGTCTCAAGTGGATTACTCCTAACATCTATTATAAAGGCCACAGTCTGGAGGCATCTTGCACTTTTCACTAGCTAACTAATTCAAGCAATCGGACTAAACCTGTTCCAAATTTCTTTTTCTTAACATGTTTGGGAAGTTTCGTCCGAAAAAGTAAGAAAAATAAATATGATAAAAATACGAAATTTAATTGCCTGGCACAACAGTTTTCTGCCTGTTTTTCTTTAATTTCAATTCGGGACTCGCACTTGTGGCAGCTCCTGGGGGTTCAACGCAAGAGCCGGAGGCACGGTCGTGGCGAATTTCCACAGCGGCAATATAATTTCTTTAGATTAATCCAATCGATTTCTATTCAATAAATCAAAATATGGATTCGTTATGCTCATACAGCGCAGCTAACAGCCTCTGACTGAGCAACAGCTCAGATGGAGCAGCTACCTCTCCTATGGTTAGACGAGCCATTTGCTGCCCCTTCCACAAGCCCAACTGGTATGTGTATGTGTATGTGTGTGTGTGCGCGTGTGTGTCGGTTTGAGGCACGTAACAAATTGTTGGGTTAATTAAAAAAACATAAATCGTTTGATTTTCGTTACTCGAATGGAGTGCTAACAACCGTGGCCGGGTTTGACGGGCCTTTCATCACTTGAAATATTCGGTTGCCAAAAAAAAAACGAAAACAACAACAAAATTTCTCTTCTACAACGCCCAGGGGTCACAGTTGAGACTACACTGGCCAAAATATGACTGGAATAACTAATTCCATATAATATCTAAATAATATCTTTCCTGTTAATTTGTTAGTTTTATATCTTCCCACTATTTCGTTCAGTGCAACTGCCTACTATGTTATGCTAATAGCTGCTGTAATGATTGCCATTTAAATTTTTCATGGTTTCGTCACACCGAAACCAGATACGCATAAATATTTTTGGCACAGCAGAAACCCATCCAAACAAATTAACAATAAAATTGGTTGAAAATATATGCATACGCTACAAATAAATATTCATGATTGGTCTCCGTCATATGCTAAAAATTCTATTAATTAAAAGATCAAAACTGCAAATTTATTTGCATTTACAAATTTAAATTTTATTGGCATTGATAAATAATTAAATGAAATAGCGTTTTACATTACCAAGGTGTAGGCGTTTGAAAGCAGTTTAAAAAAGTTTAGAAATCTCAAGGCCAACTTTGTATTGCCTTTGAAGTAAGTTATGGCCCAAATTTCTAAGCCGAACAAAATCAATAAAAAGTCTCCCAATCTAAGAAATATAATTAAATAAAACTTTTTTATGTGTTCTTTTTTATAGTTTTTCTTTATATTTATTTTTCGTGTGTTGGTTTTTTTTTATATATATTTACTTTGTGTACTCTTAAGCATGGAAAATCTAAGGCCAAAAATGCACGTACGTATATGTGTAGCTTTTCAATTTAGTTTTTAATTTTTTACAGTGTAGTAGTTAAATGTTTCAATTTTTTTTTAATTTTTGTACTAGAAAGCTGAAGGAGCAGGATGTAATATATATAGTTTTTGTTCTTTTTTTATTTTGTGTATTGATTTTGTGTGGATGTGTGTGAAAAGCAGCTTTGAAAAATTTGCTAATCTTAATAATTAAATAGTCAATAGGCTTAAGTAATTTATAATGTAATAATATATATATGTTTTTATATATATATTTATGTTATTATACACATTTATGGTAATTGATTTCATAATTTACAATAAATTTTTTTTGCACCACTTAAACAAAAAGCAACTACAAAACTAACATTTAAATAGCAAAAAATTAGTTGATTTTGCATTTTGTTTTTCTTCATTGATTTTCTTTTTTTTGTATATTATTTTAAAATACATAATAATAATAATAATAATAGGTTTTTGTTAAAGTACTCTCAACTCCTTGATGAAATTTGTGTTTTATCATAAGTTTTGTTTTTGAAATACTTTAATTTAATTTTAAATATTTTTGTTGTTTTTTTTTTATCGTTTAACAGCAATTTTTCAATTATCAGGTAAAAAGTTTAAAGTGCTTTCTTCAACTTTCAGAAATATTTGGTTTTCACATTGCGCGACTAGCGCCAGATTCTGCAGGCGCTGACAGCAAATCCAGTCCAGGGATGGCGTTGGTGTGGGATCCTCTGGCGGCGCGGTGTTAGCCGCTTGTGGCGGCTCTTCGGGCCACCAGTTCTCCCAATCTCAATACGCCGTCGCCGCGCCCGGATGCATCAGATGGTGGTGATGATGATGGTGTCCGAAATGGTTCAACGGATTCATCGCCTCCGCACTGCCCGCCGGCGCCGCCGTATGATACCAATCGCTGGGCGGATGATGCTGTGCCGCCGGATGGTAGAGCAAGTGGTGATTGTGATGCCCGGTCACCGCCAGCATCGAGGCGGATGCTGCAGCGCCCGGCGAGGCAGCCGCTGCCGCTGCCACCGCCGCCGAGCTGCCCGCCACCTGGTGATGATGGTGGTGATGATGATGCGATGGCGGCGGTCCAAGCGGAGGCGGCAGATACGCGGAGGAGGCCATCAGCTGCAACGCAGGCGAGGATTTGGGATCGGCGTGCAGCGACTGATGTGCGGCCAGTTGTTGCTGCTGCTGTTGCTGATGCTGATGCTGCTGTTGTTGTTGCTGTTGCTGCTGTTGCTGCTGATGCTGCAACAGGTGGGAGGCGCTGCTGCTGGCGGTGCTGCTGCTGCCGCTGCTGGAGGCGCCCAGGTGCACGCTATGCAAGGGATTTGGTTCCGATTTGATTGAGTGCGGGGAGGATTTAATGCCGCTGCCGCCGCTCAAGCTGCTGACGCCGCTGCTACTGCCGGCGCTGCCATCCAAGCGTGTCGAAGGCGGCGTCTGCGCCCCGCCCGTCACAATCGACGAGCTGGAGCTCTCCTCGCCCTCGCTGTCGTAGCCATGGGACGGCGACTTCTCGTCAATATTGCCATGCACCTGCAGGACGGAAAGGAAGAAAAAAAGGGGGGAAAAGTGCATCAGTTAAATTTCAAATACTGTGGCCGAAATTATATATGCACTCAAAATTTTAAGAACACTTTCTTCTTTGAAAAGTAAACAAATTCCAATTTAGGCCATTTATTGCAATTAATTTATATGCAGTATAGTTGGTTTTTTCGCTGAGTGTAAAAGTGGGCAATCCTTGCCGCGTACTTACCTTCATGTGCTTGCGCAGTGAGGAGGGATGCGTGTAGGACTTATCACAGCCATTGATGCGACAGTTGTAGGGCTTGTCCGAGGTGTGCACATGGGAGTGCTTCTTGCGGTCCGAGGAGTTGGCGAAGCGGCGATCGCAGCCCTCGTGCTCGCACTTGAAGGGCTTCTCGCCTGAAAGTAGGCAAGAAAAAGAACAAGATAAGTTATTGTTGTTAAGGTTAAACAAAAGAATGGAGCACATCCCCTTCTATCTCTCTCTCTCTCTTTCTCTCTACGGCAATAAATGACATTATTTATGTGGCACGCATAAAATATAAATACGTATATAGGCTGTAGGGCAGTCCCCATAAAAGACGCCCATTTATGAACTCAAACTCAATATCAATACAATTTAATAAAGGTGGGAAAAACGCGGCCGTTTGTCCAGCATTTTTATAGAGAAAAAAATCATATAAATTATGCGGGATCAAGCCATTGTTTGAAATCAAAAAGCGGCAAGGGCCGCACACTCGCCTCAACTCTGACCCCTACCCGGAAAACTTCAACGGCCACACGAAGAAAAAACAACACAAAAACAGAAAAACAACAAAATTCACCTGTGCTCGCTGCCTGTTGTTGTCCTTTGTCGGGACATGTGAAAAACTAAACGGACAACGTCTCAAAATAAGCTGGGAGAAAAAGGTCAAAAGGTTAAACATCTATTATTAACGCGCCGTCTGTATAACACCTTTCCAAGCAACAGGCCAGGGCCGAACATTTAAAGGGCAGCCTTTAAGATCGGGTAATATTTTATGGCTTATTAGAAAATTATGTGTTCGTCGCACAACGAGCCAAAGAGTTTCCCTCCAAAAAAAAAGGAGTTTCAGATGTGTAGGAGATAAAATGTTGTACCTAGACATAAATAATAAGTCATATTTTCTTAGGGGGTAACCTATAATTTGGCAAATATGTGATACAGATGTGTTTTGATGGAGATAAGAGGATAATCATGGGTATATATTTAAAATAGTTTCTGGAACTGGCTTAGCTTGGAATTGTTAAACACGCTAAATCAATGGTTATTAATATAAAAAACAAGGTAAAGTCTTTCTTAAGTGACTTTCGTAGAGGTTAAAATACAATTTTTAGAGAAGAAACAAAATTAATTTATTAAAGTTTCTAAAACAATAATTCTGAATGTTAAAATTGTAATATTCAATAATAAATAAATACTTTTTGCTTTGAAAACGTTTATTAAATAAGAAAATTGTGGCCCAAGGGGGGAACCAAGCGAATATTCTTTAGGAAAAATCATTAAATGTCATATTCAATAGCATTTAAAATACAAATTCTTATGCTTGATTTGTTAGACTTTTCAAGCTGTTATCAAGCTAATAGCTAATAAACTTTTCTTGGACCACAACAAGCGCCCACTTTAGCTACATAAGTTTCAATAAGATATACATAAACTCGAATCAGACAGAGGGAAGCTAGAGGAAGAGGGAGATAGGGAGTAAGGGAGACAGGGCGCATCGTGAACGAAAAGTTGTGGTAAAATCCGTTTAGCATATGGCATTTATATGCCAGCTAAGCGGCCATTATAAGCGTCACCTTATGACAATTGCAGCTAAGCGGCTCAGGCTCAGTCTCAGGCTCAGCCTGGGCTCCAACTGGCGACCCACACAGCAGCGCCAAACAGACGATGACAATAATCGAACATTTTCACACCTTGAGCTTAAAGCGGACATAGTTATGGGTTGTGATTGGGCGGGGGAGTGCCCCACAGACAGAGGGGACTACACTGAAAAGCTGCATTATTATCTGTCCCTTGGGGGCTTTGTGTGTGCGCCATATAAAAAGACATCCAGCGGAGCTGGAGCTCTTGGAGTTTGCCTGGTGACACGCTCAACAAGTTTGGGCTCATTTTTTGCTTTATTATCTCTCTTCTGCTTCATGTTGTTGTTACTTTGATATTTGTATTGTTTATTGTTTGGCTGCCTCGCCTGTAATTTAATACTAATTTATGTGCTTTATTACGCGTATTTGCATAAACTTTGAGTTTGTTGTAAAACTCAACTCAAATAAGTTTTCAATGTGAATGGCGTGTCGCTTTATTTATTTCTTTCGGCTATTTCTATTAATTTGTCAAAATTTAACAGTCATAAATATGCGTATTACCCAAACAATCACTCCAAGCCCGACTAGCTCAATTATTTTGACAGACCGAATCTACAACAAGAAATTTCCTGAGGCAACAAGCGCATCGAACGCATTCGATACGATCCAAAAGACCCGAAAGATTCAGAAACAGTTCATGTATTGAAGGGTTAGATTCGAGGGGGAAGGGACGAGGAGGGGCTACAGCAATGTCAAGTGTCGGCTTTACATGTGTTTTCTGTTTAATAAGCGTAAAACGGCGCCCGCTCAAAGGTAAAATTGGAAAAAAAAAAAAATTAATCGATTCAAATTTTATTTGTTTCAATAGATACACATAAATAAGACTTATTTAAAATAATTCCATATGAAATTAAACATTATAAAATTCCTAACACTTTCACATAATATAATAATTAGCCTGCATAAACATGATAATAAATATATTACATGTCTAAAATTATCACTAATCTGGATTTTCTTGTAAGGTGGTTATCTGCTACAGCAAAATTTTCCATGCTCCTTGAAACGCTAATTGCCTCAAATTCGTCAGGCAGCTGTCTTTTTAGTTGCTTTTCCTAGGCCTTCGACAAATCTCATGCTGGTTTTTTCTACGCTTCTTATCAGCCTTATCAGCTATCTCTGTTTTTTGTTTTATTAGTTGCCTGGACATTCAGCTAGTCGCTATATATATATGATTGCCATAGAGCCATGTGGCATATGGGCAGCTCCTGGTGCGCTTTGCGGTCGAAACTCAGCGGGGGGGACAAGTGCGCGGTGCACGGCACGCGCCTGTTAGCTGAAAGGGGTTCGTGTCCCCGCTAAATATATATGCATAATTTTCACATTTTACAGCGCGATGCGCATTTAAAAAATGTGCATTTAAATATTTTATTGCTTTAAGTTTTGAGCTGTCTCTTTTATAGAGGCAGATATACAGAGGGGGAGGGGGTAGCAACCAAAATCGTAGCCCATTTATAAAATGTCAATTTCAGAGCCAAAGACATTTCCCCACACACACACACTAACACACACTTTCAAAGGGACGTCCGGGCCCAAGCGCAGGCCATGTAAATCCCATTTAGGCTGTGCGCATTGCCAAACTTATTTAAATATTTCAATAAAGTAAATCCCAAGCCTGTACATAAAAGCCCCCCAGAAAAAAGTAAAAATAAGGCAAGAAGCAGCAGCAAACTCTGAAATAGGCCGAGGCAGGCTATAGAAATGTGCTTTGCATATTTTTGGGGCGCCTACGCCCACATTAACTGAGGCCCCAAATTGTTAATTTCCTAGCGGAAAAAAACGTTTAACGTGGCGCCGTGGAACGCGTGGAATTGGCACAAAGTCTGTCATGGCGTCGTTGTCCTCGTCGTCCTTGTTGTGTACAGCCGCGTTTATTTATTTACTTTATTTTTTATTCTGGGGGTTGCTTCAATTTCGGGGGTTGGCAATGCTTTGTAATCTGTTTGTGGGTGGCTTGAGCCAAGAAACATTTTATACATAGCACTGTGTATGTATGTGTGTGTATGTGTATGTGTTTTTACATATAGTATCACATGTTTTGGCTTTTATATAAGCGTAAAGCTGCTGTCATTTGCAGGCACTGTTGAGCGTCGCAGCCGACGGGCTCGGAGCTCAGCTTCGGTACTGTGTCTAGGTCTCTTCAACGTCTGCCGCGACAGTGTGTGTGTGTGTGTGTGCGGGTGTGTGTATGTTTTACTTTTGGGGCGTTGTTTTCTGTTGTGCGCTCTGCAAAAAGGGGGCTTTTGTGCTGCTGGGCGTAGTCAAAAGAGAAAGAGAGAAAAAAATGAACACAAAAATTGAATTTTGCTAAACGTCTCTTAAGTGCTTTTCCAGAATGGGGGGGCAGGCGAGGAAATGCCTACAATATGTTTTTCTTTGTTGTATAGCTCAGAAAATATGCAGCGATATATTGTTTGTTTTGGGCACATTTTCAGAATATGTTTATGAAGTTTAAAGAAAGAATCAAATCGAAAAATAAAGAAATATTTGTTCCTGCCTGAAAAATTCATTTATAAAAATAATCTATTGTAAATTAATTTAAAATACATGTATACACTAAAACTAAATTTAACACAAGTAGAGCGCACTTGGGCAAGCTTTACTGTGTATACTATGTTATGTTTACTTTGGCAAATTTTCAGAAGCTGTTTATAATGATTAAAGAAAGGAAAACACATTTGTTAAAGATTGAATAATGAGTAAATAAATTACAACATACTTTTAAATAAGTAAATACTAAAAATAAATGAAATACAATACAATTAGTGCAAACTGGATGCAAGCTTTACTGTGCATGTCAGCCAAATAAAGCCCATAAATTGAATTCATTTTAAAGTCCGCCCACTTGTTCAGAGTTTGAGGAAGCAACAAGCTGGTTGACTGCACCGACACTCCCTATAAGCCCCCTAGAAGCGCAAATTAAGCATCATTGACAATCGCTGATTAATTGAACGTGAATCAGGTTTTTAATTTTCAACCAGGCAACCGCCGAGAGAAATGAAAGTCGAGTATAAAAATACACATATTTATTAAATGCAACTGTCTGTCGCAGGCGAATTAATTAAAATGCCAAAAGCAGAGTCAGCTAACAGCACATTAACAGAGCGCTGTTAAAACTAACAGAGCAAGCCCTTTAATTGCTGTGGCTGTCGAGCTGATGCCTTGGGCAAATAAATGACAAGCGAGGGGAGCGGGAGGGAGAGGGGGGTAGTGAGTGAGCGGTAGCTGAGATAAGCGGCATCATCATTGCTCATGTGTCAACAACATGCAATGCGATATGATTATTATTATCTAACAATACAAAATAACAAAACAGCAGCTACTTTTTGCCTGCCTGTCCCTGTTGCTATCTCCCTAAATTTAGCCTCTCGCTCCCTCTTTCTCTCTCTCTATTGCTCACTCTAGGTTGTTGACACTGTGTATTTTCAGGATTTGAGAAACCTCTGCTCTTTGTATTTGTTTTGTATATATTTTTTTATTTTTTTCGCTGTCGCTTCTACTTTACGTCTTTTGTTCTACGTAAAGCCGGAAAAAGCCAAACCCCGATTTCCTGGTTTACATTTCAATGGGCAATTTTCCTTCCCCTAGTTTCGAAATGGTTTTTCCTTTTGCCTTCCCATTTCTATTTATATACTTTTTTGCGAGTGTCTCTGTTTCGGTTTAGTTGGGGGCAGTGACTGTTGATGATTCTGATATTTGCAGGATATCCTCAGAGGGTTGTCAAGCAGGTGGCACTAAAAAACTATATACATAAACATTGACCCACGTGGCACGGCCACTCTGTTCAGCAATTAGCTGCGAGTTGGGACTCTGGCTAGCAATCGAGATGAAAGATTGCCTTACCTTGGGCTTACAGCATTTAAAATTAGATTATGTAATGCTCTTTAAAGCTTTCTTATTTAAGAAATCTTCAGTTCTCATCAAATGCATGCATGCTCAGCTTGTCGACCTACATAGATTAATTTTCCCACACACTCACGGAGAATTTTCCTCTCCAATTCTCAATTTTCGTTATGAATATTTATAACATTTTGCCTGCATTTGATGACCGTATTAATGGCAGACGTTGCCCCGGCTCACAGCTCTCATTATTTATGCCTCATAATAATAATAATAAAATAATAATTTAAACGCAATGAATGCTGCTTGTCAACAGCCAAATACACAAAATCCTGCAGCCTGGGCCGGACTGCTGCTCATCATCATCATCATTATCGAGCACAGCATCATTATGATCGTTTGCACCCCTAAAAATGAAGTTACCTATTCGCTATTTTCTTGCCTCGAGACGCTCTTCAGCTCTATTGCGGCTCTATTGTTTGTTTGTTTGACAAAAACCGTTGAGTGAATTGCGTAATGTCTGCCATGATTTATGATTCCTGCGCGTCCCTCCCCGAAAACCGAGCTGACCCATCCTCAAAGACGCATCCTCGCATCATTTTCGCTATTTGTTTGCAGCTTTGCTCTCTGCTGCTGTCAAGTGATACGTTAATAATTGACATCGGGGTCACTCGGGCCCGACTCTGCCTGTGGTTTATTGTGCCCAAATAGACGTAAATGGGAACAATTTCTTTTTTTTTTTTTTTCATTTCGTATTTTGTATTTCATATTTTGTGAAACAAATTTCACACTCGGCTGGCGCTTTCAGTTTGAATGCGGCACGAGCAGGGCTAAATATTTGAAAACCCCAGAAATTGTCAATAAATGGAACAAGCTGGCAGCTCCAGAATATTTGAAATATTTCTGTAACTGTTACATTAACTTTGACTTCAAGAATAAATTAAGACATTTTATGTTAATATTCATTACTGTTCCATTCCATTCGTTTCAATCTTTGCAAACACTTTGTAAGCGCTTTGCAAATAGTTTTGTCTTGGCCCAGAGTCGTATAAAGTGTTCTCAGCCAGAGCCGGGGTACCACGTTGCGTATACACAATGCGATTGCTCATATGAGCCAGACAACTACAACGGCTATTAGTAAAACAATGACAGGCAACAGCCTTGCTGTACACGACCAAACATGGGCCAGTTTGTCTGGTACTCTCTTGGCTATGTCTGTTAATTCTTTTTTTACCATTTTTTTTTTCTCAGCGTACAAATTTTGGACAAGTTTGCCAGGCGCAGAGAACGTCTCGCATTTGCAGCTCTGGAGGTGTGTGCGCTACAAACAGATATCTAAATGCATAGATATATATGGGTATGTCTATATATACATATGTATATGTGTAAACGTATGCATTATGCATTCAAATTGCATTTCAGCTGGCTGCAAAAGTTTTAGCTTCCCCCACTCCCCTTTCCGAGTTTGATAGGTCGACTGAGCGTCTGGCTGAGTACGACTTGTAGACATGTAAATCCTTTATATATATGCATTTTCGAGTATACATATATAGGTGTGCGTATATCTTATGTCTGCATCTGTGTCTGGCAACCTTGTGCGGCACATACGTTAAAATTTGTACACAAAACATTTTGTGATTTGCTTGCAAATTTGTAGACATTACAAAAATTGTTCAAGTTTTAATGAGTTTTAAAGTTTATGCGTACACAGCTTATTATAATCTTAGAAACTGTGCAAGATTTTTTATGCTAATACTCTGTGTAAATATTAAGAAAATCATGATTTTTATTTTGGTTTTAATTGGAATGCATAATAAAATTCACGCTTAACAATTACATGTTTACCACGATAATTGTTCATCGTGTGAACATTGTAAAATCGCTCAGTTATGCGGTTTATTTCAGCTGGATATGCTAATTGATTAGCTGCGAGAAATGTTTGGCATATGCCAACATTTTGTTGCCTGCCTGCGACGCAAAAGATACAAAACGAGGCAACTCAACACACACGCACACACACACGCACACACCCAGGCACACACACCTAAACTGCACTCGAATGACAAACGAAGCGTAGACAATAAGCAAAAGTAACACTAAGCCTATTGTCTGTGGCCCAAAGTGCATACAAACAAGGCGCGATAGAGACACTAGAGATCCGCAGCTTGACAAAGAGACAAGACGCTAGGCAGGATTAGCCCAGTTCGAAACCCGAGTTCAAAATCGCAGGTAGTTTTAAACGGCAGAGCCCAGCTGAAAAACGCTCATGAATGAAGTTTGCAACAATTTCTGTTACACCAACTCCCTATACCCTACCCCGCTCATCGCTCCCTGCTCCCTGCTCCTTACAAAAATTGGCGTCGGCGGCGGCTTCCTCACAACACTCAAAGAGGTGTCGCTTTGTGGACTTAGAGCGGTTCGATGGCTCAGATATGTATTTTCTTCTCGCTTTTTTTTTTTTTGCTTTTTAGCGCTCTTTAAGATTTTAATCTGCCTCTCTGTTGTCTTGTGAGCCGCTTGTTTGTTTGTTGCTGTTGTTTTTCAGTTGCAGCCAAGTAGAAAATCTCCTCGTGGAGTGTGAGAAATTAAAATGTCATCGAGATTGTCATCATTGGTTCTTTGATGTGACAACTGGTGAAACTGTTGCTGCCTTTTGGGCATTCTCAGCGCTATCTCCCAGCGCTGTTCAAGTTTAAATGTTGTCAACTTCAACAAGATTTCAGCTACAGATAAAACATATCAGTGACATCAGCGATTGAATATTTTGTTTTTATTTGGGAGGGAATATTTCAAAGTGTGCCAGAAAATGGTAAAGAGGGTTATTATATCAATTAAGGAATGTCGGAATGGTTTTTGAGAAAAACTCAAGTGATTTAGCAGATTTAGATTACTTAAGAATTTGCCATGAAACGAGTTGAATGAAACGCGAGTGAAGAGTTGAATGAACTTTTAGTTCTTGTACGAATATTGTAACCAGCTTAAGCTGTTATTTTGCTGAGAAAGAAGTAAAATGCAGTTGTATCTTTTCACTGTCATTTTATTGCCGCGACACGAATGGAACGAAACATGCTGATATTTAAATTGAAATTTTCACACACGCAGACCCCTCAAAATTGCTTAATGAACACATCAAAACAACAACTAAAATTGCATTTATGTTTATTCCAGGGCACTTAAAATATCATTTAATGCCGCACTAAATTGGTCAACGCCCCAGAGAACCTATTGAAAGTATCGCATCTCAACGCCCCAGAAAGTGTTACGCCAATGGCTCTCGATCGATACACAGTCGAATGCGCTACCCGGTGCCCAAACAAGAAAAAAAAATAAAACCGTTTTGAAATTTGAGCTGGCTGAGAAAAACAACAAAAAATTGGCAGTGAGGTTTGGCCTGGACTTGGGCGCGTATCTGTCAGATACAAGTACTTTTTCGCAGTAGCTGTCGCTGTAGCCGGGCCGTCGGCGAAATGCGTCATAGCCAAATGGCTGTGTTGGCGGCTGTAATTTTAGCCAAAAAACTGTGAGTGGCCCGAGTGTCCGCCCGGCTGTCACAGCATTCACAACATTTGACAGCCACATGTCAGCGGAGATTTGTTGTGCGTTGTGCGTTGTGTGTTGTGTGTTTTGTTTTTGGCTTGCGTTTTCAGCCCGTTCTATTTAGGCATATTTGCCTCTAATTGCATTGACAATGTTTTTACAATAAATTGCGTGCCAGTTAGCCAACAACAGCAGCATTTGGGTTAAAACAATCACAATTTATGCTTAAATAAGCAATCGGAGGCGTTCGTCTGTTACAAATTTGTCAGCGTATCGCAAAGAAACTCGTGTGTGCAAACTGCAAAAGTTAAGCGGATTTGACAAGCACTCTTATGGATATATCGTATATATTTGTATATATAAACATATATGTAGATGATCACAGAATGTGTGCCTTTCAGGTTTTATAATCTTGAGTTGGGTTTTATTTTTGTTATACACTTTATTTGTTGGGGAGTTAGACCAACTTTATAGAAAATATTTTGTAATTGTTTAGATTTATAAAATTTTCAAAAGCTATCCATGATTTTATAATTTTTAAATACTTAATATTTACATATATCTATCTCATTTTTAACGCTTTTATCCAAGTATTTCGTTATTATAACGTATTTTCCTGACATTCAGCTTAATTATTATAACACCTTTAAGAGCATACGCTCTTCAGCCTGTTCTTTTTTATATTATTTGCTGTTTTTTTCGGCTGTTTAACATTTTTGCTCGCATATGAATAATGATTTCATTTTTCCCATAAGCTAATTTACACAAGTGGATGTGGGGCATGTGGGGCCCTTGGCGCGATTTAGAGGATTAGTCAGGCTTGCTTTCATAATTCTCGAAAAGCAGTTCGGTCAGGCACTACCTGTGCCCGGCCTCTGTATGTGTGTGTGTGTGCGTGTGTGTGCGTGTGTGTGTGTGTGCATGGCTGGTATAAAAAATATGCAAGATGACAGTTTAATTTTATGGTTTGTCTGCTGCTGATCAGTTCTTTATGCGTTGAAATTTTATTTTTATTTTTTATTTTGCCTGGCAAACTGCCTGCCCGACTGGACACCCGACAGTCCCCCTGACCCCTGGACACCCTGAGTTGGGGGTATGTGTGTCTCTCTCTTTAATTTGTTTTTGTAGGTTTTTTTTTGGGAGGGCATCTAAGGAATTTAATTAATTTGAGCGCGACTTCTATGACAAATGGGCGTGGCTAAGCGGCAGTTATGCCGAAAAGCGCGCTTAGCGTATGCTTAAAAATATTTCAAGTGTGTGCTAATAGTTGCCCCGGACAACAGCAACAACAACAACAACAACAACGACAACAATCACAATGCAGAGCCAACTACAATGGCTGCCAGCCAAAATAAGCCTCATTTATTAACTAGCACCGCTCGGCACGTCACAGTAAGCTGCTTAGCCACTGAACCATCGTAGAGGGTGCCAGGCAGTGAGAGAGAGGTAGAGAGGGAGAGGGGCTGAGAGACATTATGCAACAACTTAAGCGTCCTGCGCTTTATAACTATTATACAAAATGGCTACTTAGCTAATAGAACCGAGCGGGCAACAACAAAAAGGGTTGCCAAGTTAAATTTTCACCCCTGCCGGTTTTTATGCAGCACTAAATGAAATTATAATGTCCAAATACACACACACATATGATCAAAAAATATATGCCTATATATAAAATTGTTTTGACATTTTCAAAAAGTGCGTGGCATAGCTCGCATAATGTTTAACAACCCCTGCCACAAAGACATACACACACACACACACATATATAGAGTAAAGTAGCTGCTCGCTAAGCGGAACGGCTTCGCATCTGATCTAGGCAGAGCGCGGGGACGGATGGCAATGGTGATGCAAAGGGTGGTGCTAATTATAATGCATGATGCATTTTCTAGATTAATGAATACATACATACATACATATATTAGTGGATGACATAAGGGTAATTGGAAGAGGTTTATAGAGCATTAGCTGAAAAATGGCAGGTTTATTGTGCCAGGATGCAACAAAATGGAGAAGATACAACTCAAATGTAAGTCAGTTAAAAAACATACAAAAATAAAAATAACAAAAATAAATACATCAAATGAAGTTCGAAAGGTAACAGCATTCCTTATTTAAAATAATATTACTGTTAAAGTATAATATGCAGTCGAAAAAAACTCAAATGTAAGTCGGTTAATAAATATACAAAAATAAATATATCAACTGAAATTTGAAAGGAGTTCTGTTAAAAGGAGTATTTAAAATAATATTGCTGTAAGAGAATAATATGCATTCGAAAAAACTCAAATTAAGGTCAGTTAAAAAATATACAGAAATAAAAATTTAAAGAAAATATATTAATATATTAAAAGGAATATTTAAAATAATATTATCATTAGAGTATTATATTCACTTAAAACACTTATTTATCTAATTTGAACAATGATAAAGTGTATGAATAGCACAATGTAAATGTTTAAATTATATATATAATAAGGAAAGTGCTCAAGCGTTTTATATCATCACAGTTTCATAAAAGTTGTAAATCTCGCACTTTTTTGACCGCAGTCAACTTTTAGTTTTAAACTAGTTCCCGGTTTTCATTTTCGAGCATTCGCCGACTGCCGGCTCCGACTGAACCAAAGATCCAGAGTCAACTGTCAAATACTTGAACCACAAATAAAATTTATATACTTTTCACATTTTTATTTTTGGTCGGGCAGTCATAAATCTGCAGCTTCGAAGGCGATGTCATAAAAATAACATTTGAATAATTCAGTGAGTGGCCGCCGCAGCTCCCCTACCACCCAAGACCCCCATACCACCTCTGCGCCCTCTCAACTCCCCTGTTGGTAATCGAGTGTCATGTTAAAAATTGGTCACATTTGGCACTTTTAATTGAGCGAAACGAATGCAAAACACGACGCTGGGATAAACCGGGTCAAAAACGAGCCAAATGACGAATTCCAAAGGCACTTTCCGGCTAAAAATGTATTTGTCATTAGCCAAAAACGTTCTGGTGGAAATTCAAACAGAGAGACAGAGAGAGAGACAGAGAGAGCAATAGCGACCTAGAGCAGCCAAGCGTGAGCGTAACTAATTGATTTTCAAAATTTTAGAGAGAGCCTCGTGGAAGTCAGCACGAGACGCGTCCGAGATCCTGCCGAGCTGGAACTCTGTTGTCTGTTGTCTGTGTTCGGGACAGGCGTGCGTTGTAGCTGGCAGGTAGTGTGTAGGTAATCAGTTCCCTGGGGCACAGCGCAGGTTTTTTTTCGCCTCTGCCTCGGCATTGTTCTCGCTCTGACAGCGAAAACAAATTCTGAGAACTTAAACAGCAAACAGTCAACATTTTATGCGCAAATATAAAAAGTTATTTTCGACTGTCTCTCTGTCCGTCCGTCTTAGTGTCCGTTTGTCGCACTGTTTGCCTTGTTTGTTTGAAAATCATTGAACCCGGCAATAAAGTCATCAATCATTGACATTTGCAACGTTTGATATCTTGTCTCGCATTTGAAAAATTATGTGCCTGGCGCCGAGCACCAAAAAGCACAAGAAGTGTTAACAGCGCGCTGTTAGCTAACAGAGTACCGCGCTGTTACAACGCTAGAAGCTTAAAATGGAATCAAAACTCGCTAGAGCTCGATAGAGTCATTCAAAAAATACAAAAATGCTAGGATGCATATAATTGGCTAACCAAAGCAAGGTGTGCACTAGTAGGGCGCTTTCACTGTAGAGGAGGTAACAAGGCAAAGTCGCATTAAAATGTTGTTGTTTTGCCAGCTACTACACGGGTTCATAAAAGACTCATTAAAAAAGCACTTGAGCTCAATTAAAACGAGTGGCGGAATCAGGAAGCAGCAGCTAATCAACGTTTACAAGGGTCCACAGCCACAGCAAGGACATTGTTAAATGCACAACAACAAGGAGCACAGCGAGCTGCTGCTGATGCTGCACTTGCCAAGGCACAGAAAGGGGGAGTGGAGGGCACGTAACATAAACATAATGAGCTTGGCTGGCAGCATCAACTGCAAAACTAACCACAAAGTTGTTGGCCATTTTGGGGCAGTTGCCTGCGTTGTAGGTGTTAATGAATAAAGTTGTTGTTTGTGGTGTAGCAGCTGCAGGAGTGCCACGAAAAAAATAAAGCACTCGGCCATAGCAGGCGAATGAGCGAGAGAGAGGTGAAGAGTGAACCATGTAAAGCCGCACACAATGATAAACGCCATTCATGTAGCTCTAAGTCTACCGAGTCTGCACAAACCCTCACACACAGACAAAAGCTGTTGGGCAAGGTGTCAACTGGCGAGCAGAGCAATAACAAAGCAGACAAACGTTGATTGTTCTGCCTTTACTCTTGCTCTCTCTCTCTCTCCCCCCGCTTTCTGCTGAGAGTGCACAGAGTGCAGACGGCGGCCAAATGACAAGTGCAAAGTCAACAGAGCTGAGCCGCAGCAGGTGAAGAGTGCAGAAAATGTGAAGAGGGATGCGAGCGCTGCTAGTGATGGGCAAAAGTTAAAAGTCCGATAGACAGAGCTGCCACAGATCCTAAAAGGTAAAGTGAGTGATGCATGCGAAAAGTGCAGAGTAGGTTTGTGCAAAAGATTCAATTAGATAGGTAGAAGGTTAAGAGTGGCAAAGGTAAATTTTTTAACGAATACTCTAGCCTAAAATGCATAAATACTAAAACTATGCAAAAAAGAAAACACAACATTTTTAACATCTTTTTTTGTCAACTTGCTTTCTACAGTGCTGCCAACCTGTTTGGCAATAGAAGCTATGCATGACATGCAGAAAAAAATATAAATAGTAGTTATTTCTGCGCATAAAAACCGTTAACTGATGACGATAGAAAACTAATAAACTTGGCGCTCAAGCATAATTTATTATGACTGCACACAAACAAAAATATGACCTATGAACTAAAAGATAATAAACAAATATATTAATAAAGAGAAAAAATAAACAAAAATATTTTAATTCAATTTATACCACAAAAGCCGCCCAAAAAAAGGCAAAAACTTTTTAAAGCTTACGCCGTTTAGCAGGAGGAGCAGGGTGCGAAAACAGAAATTAAAGCAAACAAAACTGCGTAAAATATGCCAAGCAATATAAACGCCATTTTGTGGCTGGCTGTTGTTGTTGTTATTGCCTTCGCCTCGTCTAGTTGCCTGCCTACCCTAGGCCGTAATCTCTTTCTGTGTTTGTGTGTGTGTTTTGTTTGTTTGTATGTACAGCGCGCTTTTAATAAACGAAGGCTGTGTTAAGGCCAAACAAGGATAATACGACGCCCACTCTCACGCGCGCTCTCTCGCTCGCTCTCGCCCCCGTGTACTGTTATTGCTGCTGATGTTTGTTGTTGGCTTTGGCTTTCATTTTGGCGCACGCTTTGTTGTTGTTGCTGCTGCAGCTGTTGTTTTTGCATTTTCATTATTGAGCCGTTGTTTTCGTTTTGTTGTTGCTGGCTTTTGTGTTCGGTTTATTAAAACGAGTGGCGCAATTTTAAAGCAATTATATTTGGGTTTGCCACTCGGCTAACTCGCACTCAGCCTGGGCTGGTTGTGTTCTTCACTAAGAGCAAACAATGCAATAAGTGTTTTTAATTGCTTGTTTAATTGTTTTAGTGCTTGCTAAAGTCACTAAAACTTGCTGTTTATAACGAACCAAACACGCTGTCAGCATTTGTGTGCTTGTTTGCCATACAAACCTACACGCTAACCCCAAAAGCAGTTCATTAATATGGCTTAAAGCAGCAAATAAATAAAAAAACAAAAACAATAAAAAAGAATTGAGAAAAAATTTGAAAAAAAAAACAAATCAAAAATATAATAAACGTTTATCCGAAGTGTTGACGTTGACACAAAAAATAAACAGCTGAAAAGTAGAGACAACAATGCAAAAAATATTGAACAAAATCAATTTTGTGTGACCCTTTGGCGTTATATACCGAAAAATGTGCTATAGAAGATAACAAAAACGTCCAGCTTTTAGCATTAGTTGACCTAAACCCCGCTTTTAAGCTTGAGCTAACAAACTATAGACGCCAATCAAACTGACATATTAAAACAAACTCCATTTCCAGAGTTCATTCGAAAAAAAAAAAATAACAATAAACCATCAAAATTGTAACCGCTACAAACAAATGCAAATGAATATTCAAAATTTAATGAGCTTGAAATTTATACACAATTGAAATACAAATCATTTCAGTTTTTTTTCGATTTATTGCGCTGGATATTGTTGCTGATATCGAACAGACAAATTTCTTTTGCACACTCATTGAAAGGTAATTAAAATGTTTGATTCGATTTTGAGGCCAAAGACGCCATATTGTTGCCCAGTGAATGACGCACAACCAATTGGGTGTATATGTACCATAATGATCTTTTTCTAGGCTCTGTTTTTCTTTTTTTTATGTATTGTGTTTTTGACTAATTTCTAACATGATGCTGCACAAAATAATATTGAGTACATGATTGGCTGAAGGCGCCGATTAGAGTTTTATTTTTGTAGTTTTTTTGAAGTGACCGACGGAACGACACACAACTTCATTAGAGCTGAGAATTGAGAGGCCTTTAACCCGAGAGCTGACTCCGCCACTTGACTTGAGAGCAGACTATCTGTCTCTCGCTCTCTTGCTCTCCCTCTCCCTCCCTCGCCTTTTGGCCTGGCATATAAATCAAAATTCAATCAGCAGCGTTTTTGGGTTTTACTGTTTGTTTTTATTACATTGACACACACACACACACATGCTCAAGTGTGTGTGTGTGTGTTGACACGTGTCAAAACTTCCGTTTGTAATCGCACGGAAATACTTCTAGCCACTTCGTGCCCTGCACTCCAATTCAAACTGGGGTAAAGTCACAAAAATCAGCGCAATTTCAATTCAAAGCTGGTATGTAAGTGTGTGTGTGTGTTTGGGTGTGTAAATATTTTGGGCAGACGCCATGCTACATTTAACTTTTGATTTAGTTTATGCAAAAGCGTTGATCTGCGACCAAGTTATTTACGAGCAGCCACAAAAGCCATCGAGCTGCCGAAATGATATGTGGGCTGTCCTCAAGAGAGAAACAGTCGATGTGCGCGTGTTGATAAGCGGGTGTGCGAGTGTATATGTGTGTGTGTGTGTTGAGGAGGTGTAGAGCGATAGCAATTATACAAGCTTTATACAAGAACTCGGACTTGGACTAAATATCAGAGTCTTTAATCTTAAAGTGGAGCAGAATTTTAAATGCGAATATCTAGAGAATTTACTTAAGATGTGGAGAACAGACTTTTGGAGATATTAAGAGATGGCTAATGATAAGGCTGCTTAAAAACGAGCTTTAAAATAAAGTTGATAATAGTTAAACATTATGTTAATTAAATGACTTGATCATTTCGGGCATTGGCTTCTAAAAGGTTGTTTAGCACAAAAATCTGAGGTACTTGAGAATAAATAATTATTTTAATTATAGTTTCATTATTAACAGTGTACCCTTCAAATGGTGAACTAGAAAAACTTTAAACATTATTAAGTAATTCATTTTAAAAATAACTCTTCTGCAGCTAAGACAACTAAGTCTGCAATTGAAATATGCCTTAAAATAAATATGATATCAAAATTATATAATATTTCCGTGGCTTCAGAAATCTGCTAATTTTTTACTTTTTACTTTTATATGGCAATTTTCCCGAAATAGCAATGTGCATTTTGCCTTTCTTTTAACTTTGTTTGAAACAGTTAAGATAATCCCGACGGAATTGAAAAGTCAACAGATAGAACACGGACTGTTTGCTCGATGAGAACCTCCGGCTAAACCGTTGAAAGTCGAAGTCAAGCCCCTCGTCGACTTATCCACAGTGGAGAGAGAAAGCAAACAAATATTGTTAGGGCCAACTTTAAGGATTTGCGCGGAAGGCTTAGTCCTGCAGACAGGTGGTGATCGTAAACGACTTAGGCCAGGTAACGGAGGGCGTGGGCGTAAGCGTGGGCGTGGGCGTGGGCGTGGGCGTGGGCATGCACCGACGCATTGTCTGGGTTTTTTGGGCCGGGTAAGGGTTAAGCCAGGAAGCAGGGCAAGGATGTGGTCAAATGCGGCCGAGCATGGTGAAACTTACCCGTATGGGTGCGCTTGTGTATCTTGAGGTTCTCGCTGCGGGCAAACACCTTGCCGCAGCCGGGGTGGGGGCAGGCAAAGGGCTTCTCGCCGGTGTGGACGCGTATGTGGTTGACCAGCTTGTACTTGGCCTTGAAGGGGCGGCCGTTGCGCGAGCATCCCACCCAGAAGCAGGCGTGCGTGGTGCACTCCGGTCCGCCCACGTGCTCTACGGTCAGGTGCGTCACGATCTCGTGCATCGAGTGGAAGATCTTGTTGCATGTCTTGCGGCCGCCCGCCGCCTGCTGCTGCTGCTGCATCAGGCCCGGCTGGTCGGGATCTATCCAGAGGCACTGCATCTCCTGTTTCACGCTGGACGCCGCCGAAGTCGGCTGGTGTCGCATGTAGCGCAGAAACGCGCCCGCGCCCGCCGGATGCATGGCGGACATCGCGTGGTGCGGATGGTGGGCGTGGGCGTGCGCCGCGGCGGCATGGTGGTGCGCCGCATGCACCGCCGACGGGAAGTTGCCGTGGTGATGGTGCTGGGCATACGGGTGCGTGGCGTAGTCCGCCATGCGCATCTGGTGCTGATGGTGGTGATGGTGGGCGCTGTGGAACGCCGGATGCTGCCCAAAGCCGCTGCTCAGCTCCGCGGCAGCCGCCTGCGCCGGGAAGCTGGAGAAGAGCATCGAATCCGCCGCGCTGGCCGCACTGGGCGCCGTTGCCGCCGCCGCCGCGGCCGCTGCACCGGCGTAGTCTGTGGCATCGCCGCGCCGGCCGAGCAAAAAGTCGCGCGAGGCGTAGCTATTGAAATGGCCGTAGCCGGAGTTTTGATAGGCCGCCGCAGCGGCAAGAGATGTGGAGTCGGCGCTGCCCTCCAGTTGTTGTTGCTGTTGCTGTTGCTGCTGTTGTTGCTGCTGCTGTTGTTGCTGTTGCTGCTGCTGTTGTTGCTGCTGCTGTTGCTGCTGTTGCTGCTGCTGCTGCTGCTGCTGCATATCGAGCTGCTGATTGTTGTTGTTGCTGGCGGTTGTGTTGGGCGACATGCGCAGCCCATAGCTGGCCAAATGATGCTGCGCGGGCTCAATAAATGCGTTCATCATCATTTTGACACTGACAAGTTTGCAATTGGCTCAAGTTTGGCTTAATTAATTGTTGACAAACACACACACACACACGCCTTTAGAACGTGGCTCAAGCGCCCATCACAAAAACACCAAGCACACACCGCACACTAAGCTAAGCTAAACTATCTATATTTAAATATATATTTCTGTGTACGTATATTTCGCTTTAGCTTTCGTATTTATTTGTGACACAACGCGCGCGCGTTCTTTGTTTTGTTTGTATTTTTTCTGTTTGAAACACGCGCGATTACCGGTTAGCGTCTAAACGTCACAAGATTCGCAGCAGGACTGAATTGTAACGCAGTGCTCAGAGTTCCATCGCGAACTGATTTTCCATTCTGTTCGCGCGCACATTGGGCACTGCCCAACACACACAAATACAAACAAAAACCAGTCGCACATACGCGAGCAACCACCAATCGTAGGCGTGTCTAAATGTACCACACAACGGTGAACAGAACAGAACAGCGCACTCTTTGAGAGTGTGTGTGAGCGAGAGCGAGCGCGCAGTAACATTGTGTGGTGGGATTGATGTGCTTAACATGAGGGCAGGTGAGTTGACTGTTATGCCCAAATGTTTGCCGGGTATATTTAATATTTAATATATTGATGCATTTATAACCAACAAAAATATTGATTTGTTTCAACACAATAAATTTTATCATTATAATTATTTATTTATAAATTTACAAAAAATATATAATACTTTTAATAAGATTACCGATTTTATTCAAGATCAGCTGACTATATATAAACAAGCGATCCTCGCGAGCAGCTGTTAAGCTCAGAGAAACGGCTGTTAGTTAACAGTAAGGCTTCGGCACGTACTCTTTCTCTCTCTCTCATTCACTCCCTCACGCGAGCTGTCGCCGTGGTGTGTTTCAGCTTGGTGAGTTTCAAGCATCTCAACAAGTGCGAGCGAAATGAACATACAAAATGGCTGCGCCGCTCGTTTAACCCTATGAGGTAGAGGAGCACCAATAGCTATGTTATGTACACCGCACTCCAATTGGAATTGCTTGACATATATCCATTGCACTCGTACGTAGCGAGAATCCAACCGGTTTTGCAACGAATTAACACCCACTGAGCGTGTGGGTGGAACGGGTGGGGAGTGGCGCCTGGGGCGTGGTGTGACATGCGCCCAACGCACGTCGCTTGCCATTGGCTACGCGTTCGCCTGCGAATCACAAACTCAGCTGTATGCAACTTGTAAGTGAAACTTTGCAAATTGCATTAACTGCACGCTTATTTATCACACACTCTTTGCCAAACGTTGTGGCAGCCATTTTGTTTTTTTATGTTCAGCATCTCTGGCGTCATGTCAGTATCGGCTGAAATTGCGTTAACGATTTTTATTTTATTGATTTTTATAATTTTAGCCACATTTCTATTCAGCAGCTTTTTGTTTATTTAATTGGAAATGAAAAACGTTTTTCGCCGTTGCGTAATGAAGACATAAATTTTCATTAGACGCCGCTACATACGATTTGTTATTTCTTAATTTATGGAATTTTAAATAAGCTTAATCTACGATCATGATCGCGAACATTTTCGTTCGGTGCCAATTGATGGGGCACAGTTCTGAAATGCCTTTCTCGCTCAGCCAAGTGGTTTAACTAATTGGCTTGTCGATAATGATGCCCATTGTTAGCGAACATTTAAGTGATTCTTTCAAATTGCTTATCGTCTGCTTTTATTCTAGTGGTGTGTGGGAAATTAATAAACTATAACAAATGTGTTGAATAATTGTGCAATATTTGATGAGTGCTTAATATTGTTAAGTTTGTTGTTTTTATAAACTTCTTCAATTTTCATTATTATTTTTTTTTTGTCTTGTTTTTTGTTGCCTCTTCTTGTATTGCGGCAATTAAAAGTCGCGCAAATTGTGACATTAAATGTCATTGGGCAATGGCCATCAAAGTGGCCAAACGATGCGGCTATTAAAATGTCAAAACAAACAGCGTCGAATGGCAGCCGTTGCCCGTTTTGGATCTGGGCGAGTCCATAAAAAACTAAATCGCACTAGTCCAACAACTTAGGGGTCCGACCCGCGGCGCATCAAGCGGCAGTTGTCATTTGAAATGAAGCCATTGCTCCACATAGAGAGCAGTGCAAAGGATGACGAAGGCAGGGGGACGGCGGACGGGAAAGTGCTTCAGCTTTCGCCACACGAGCCGAGCTGTTGGCTGATGGAGCCAAGTGGATTTCTAGCACATGGCGAACTGGGCGCATAAATAATGCAGTCGTGGCAGCCACTTGAAAATTGAAAACTGCAATAAACTTGCAGTAGAATCTTTTTCTTGCCCATTTCTGTTGATTGTGGCAACAAAACACAGACCAGCAAGAACATCTCAACGAGGCAGCAACAAATTAGAAATGTGAAAAATGTAAATAAACATGCATATATCTATGGGGAAAAAGATGGCTCAGCGGGGCCACTCGCGGAGAAATGGTAACAACTGAAGAATACAAAAAGTTCGCGCGACCAGCTTGAGTTTGTGAGAAGCGCGGAGAGAGGTCGCGAGCCCGCACAAGTCACGCAACTGGCAGCCCAGCTTGCTGGCCACAAAACGCTAATACTGGGCGTGTCTCTGACCCACCGGACCTGGACACGAGTCAAGTCAAGTGAAGTCAAGCCAACTAGCATTGGCAATTGGGCAACCAACCCAACGACCCGGGGACGCCTTTTGGCACATGCCGCGATCACCAGCGGTGCACGGGTTTGCGCCTGGGGTTTAACTCAAGTGTCGCTCACTCTCCGGGCATAGCATACACCTAGTGTGTGTGTGTGTGTGTGCGACTGTTGAGTGAGTGCTGTCAGCGGTGTGTGGGAGAGTGTGTGCAAGCGTGAGAGTATTTTCAAGCACAGGATTCCACCTCTAATTGCTGTCCAAGCAAAAGAAAGTGTTACGAAAAATCAGCTAAGATAAGCGGTTCCTAAATAAATAATAAGGCAGAGTATTTTGATCGAAAGCAAATAAAGTCAGTTTTGGTTACACCTCAGAAAAAGCCAATTTCTAAGTGTACTTAGAATAGCTTGAGAAACAAAAAGTCTTTTCATACAACTAAGGAAATACATTAGATATATCTTAAAAAATCAAAACATTTTCAACCCAAGTCGAACCCAATTTCAAATTTCAAATTCCTATTTCTGCAACAAAAAGATGGACCTATGCCAAGTTATATGAGCATCGTTCAAGGAATCAGTCAAACAGCCAGGCGAATACATCTCGGTATTTTACGGCATACTTTTAAAACCCCCTGCAAGAATATAAATAAAAGTATATACAGAAGACTTGTAGGCAGCCTTTAGAGCCCAATTGAACACTCCATTCAGCACACAAATGCCGCCTCACGCCCACCCATACACATTTGTTGGCCCAACAGGTAAGTTGAAAAAAGTTGCCAATTTTTGGCAACAATTGCGAAACCCGCAAAAAAGATGAATACAAAATGAACAAAATCGCAAACGAATGAAATTTTACGATAAGCTGGGCTGTAAATATATATGTGGGCGTGATAATGCGCAACTCGATGAGCAGGGCTCAAGGCGATGTCCTGGAAATTGCCGTGATGAGCAAATACAGCTTATAAAGTCAATTTTTTTATGGCCATCGGTGTAGGCAACCGGAACCAGCGGGCCAAGCTGGGGAACAGGAAAACCATTTGGGAAAATTATGCGCATCATAAAAATTTTGCAGCGTTTTTCCTGGCAAATGGCAGCGAAAAATTTGTTTTTGTTTTCAGCGTTCCTTTTTCGGGCGAATCATAAAAAAGTGTGTGGGTGTGCGTGTGTGTGACAGGATACTAGAAGTAGTAAAGGAGGAGAATTGACAAGGTCGTGTCAACCATAAATATTTACATGCCTCATAAAAATCAAGGTGAGTCCTCGGTGCAGCGCACATCCTTTTTCCGCAATGCATTTTCCATTGAATGCGCACACGGCCGGACCTTGAAGAGTTTATGATGGACACACACACAGGTTATACACTTGGCGAAAAGTGCTGTTTTAAATTCAAGTTAAATTCAAGTTAGATTGGGATAAAATTCAAAGCGTTTTTCTATTCAAATTACAAGAATTTTTAATTGATCTTTTATATTTTTTCTAAATTAAATAAAAACTCTATATTTAAGTAAAAAGTATTTAGTTAAACTTTTGCACATTTTTAAACATTTTCTTAAGTTAAGTGCTATATTTAAGTCTAGTGTTTAGAATTTTGGGCTTAAAATCTTGCTTGAAATACAAATTGTATGGTTACAATATTTGTTTTGGGTTTAAATAAACGATCGTAGTACCATTTTCGCTCAGTGTACAACTAGAAGCAGCAGCAAAGTCAAGACGTTGGTCAAGTCAGTCAACTTGGCCCAGTGCGTTGCGGCTGATTTATGACCTGTTAGCTGGCCCGCAAATGCTTCGCAAGTTTTTCATTTGAATTGCATCTAAGGCTGTAATAGGGATTGTATCCGTATCTGTATCTTTAGCTGTGACTGTGGCACTTTTTTTCTATTTTCGGCCAGCTTGTAAATTATGCCTGTAGCATTGACGTTCTCGCCCAAGTCAAGTTGTTTCTGTGGGCGTTGTTGGCCCAAAACATCTACCTGATTTGGCCAGTAACGCTCTCTCCCTCTCTCTCTCTCTCTCTCTCTCTTTCGCTCTCTTTCGCTCTACCTCCTTTTAGGACTCGTTTCGGGGCGTTGCAACTTCCCATCTTAACTGGCCTTTAACTCTTTGTTGAGCCAATTATTTTGACCACTTCGGTTTAAATACTTACCCTGAGCTGGCGGACTTAACTGTCATTTACATATACATCGCTGACTTTTTACAATCGGATTGGGTTAGGGCCTTGATTTTTATGGTAAATATCCAGGAAATGCGCAAGCGGAAAAAATAGATGCATTTTTGGCTTTGTATCGAGCTGCAGCAGGCGGTAAAGTTGGGCAATAAACCCAGATAAAAATATGCAAGGGTTATAAGAAATAGGAAATATTCTAAGCAAAAAGTTGGACAAAGGTTTGGGTTTTTAGATATTTTTAAAAGGGAAAACTATATTTGAAAATGCAATGCAATATTTATTTATTATAAATTGTAATTGTCTGATTGTAATAAATTCTTCAAAAGTTTTTTTTAACCAAATCAATTGGAACCAAAAAGAATTTATTTTGACAACTTCGAACAAGTATTTTGTTCTTAGAGCTCTTTAGCGTAAAATGCATTTGAGTTAATTTCAAACATTTTTTTCTTGTTTCTTTTTTATTTGTTAGATATACTTATTTTAAATATTTTGAACATAAATTTTCTGAGAGTCTCTGTACTTTCTGTTCGTATGGCAAAAATTGAAAAAAATGTAAATTTATGTGGCAAGGTCGTGATTGCAGCCACATTTGCAGTGGGCGCTGTTTAATTAATCGTTAATTATGGCTATGCAACAAGCACACACCCACACCCCCTGCACACCCACTGGCAGTACACGAGTGTAGCCCCCGCAGCCGCCCCGCGCGCCTGCTGAGTCTAGTACATGCACACAGAAGCGTTAATTAAATTTCTGCATGGCTACGAGTTTGGGTCTTTGGGTTCGGCTGCGGGTTGGCAACTTGTTTGGGGCGCCAAATGCAGCGAACGGGGCAGTAAATAAATACTCATTTAATTTATGGTTTTAATTTTTATGGCTACAACTTTGGGGCCATCATCATCATCAACAGCAGCAGCAGCAGCAACAGCCACAGGGCAGGGACAGGGGCAGGGGCAAAGGAGGGGGCTGGCGCTGAGGTAGAGCCAGAAAGTCCGACAATTTAGTAGTTTGGCGAAGCGTGGATGGAAATTTAATAACTTTGTTTATGCGCACACTAAATCATAACTAATGAGCGCGACTCTGGGCTGGGTTCAAATGACTGGAAAGGAATTGCAGCTGCTGCCAAAACTAACCTCAATGACAACCAAAACTATTTGATTTACATCCCGGGCAAAGATCAGAGACAAAGACTTGAGCGAAACCTGAGCCAAACAATGCACAAGCCACTAATTTGAGTTGAACACCTACAAGGACATGGAAATTGAAATAGAAATGGAAACGAGAATGGACATGGAGTTGGCAAACTCAGATAGCTCTCGAGCTGAGAGCCCAAAGGAGGACCACCAACTGTTTGGTCCGTAGGCAAATTGCAGGCGCGCCGCGGGTGCACCACAACCAGGAAGCAACTGAAAAGCCCGACCAGATCCTAAGCATCAATCCAGGATAGCCAAACAATGCCCAGATGCTGTACAAATTGTGCCGCTCATTTCAATTTACAGACAACTTTGACATTTGCCAAACACACACAATCGCAAAGTGATTTGGTTTGGGGGCCCAGGCGAACAATTGTTGGTCCTTGTTGACACCAGAACATGGTCAAAGATAACAGCCAATTTGTGAAAATTATTATAAACGAAGAGTTTTGCTATAAGAGCAAAGAAACGTGAAAAATGTCGTTAAAAACTTATTTTTTATTACAAAATAATTGTTGACTTGTTTTTAATTTAATAGGTAGCTATTATATATTTAGCTAATTAGCCAAAGAAATTATTTAATTTACAAATGAATTTCAATTTAATTACACAAATAGTTAAGTATAAAAGATTCTGATTACTTCAGTAATAATAACTTTAAACATTAATAATATTACAATTTGAATTTTACTTGACTGTTTATTGTTTATTTCCATCATGCAAAGCCACACATGATCTATTTTACACAAAAAGCAGGGTATAAATATAATAGTCTGGCAATTGACAGCCAATCAATTGGTTCCACATTTTTTTTATACTTTGTGAGGCTCTCAAGTTTTTTATTTCCGGCGGAAAGGTTGCAGCCAAGCTTTCAAGTTCTATCTGATTTCATATCAGATACCATATAATATCACATTATATCATATCAGGACAAATCTCAATAGTTGTCTGTGTCGGCAGCGCAGACAAAGTTATCTGTAGAGGGGCATCTGGGAAACAGAAAACTATGACATAAAATGATGCTGGAAAAATGCCCACGAAAACAAAACTGACAAACTAGAAAATGTCTCGAAAAAAAAAACAAATAAGAAATTTACATATTAAAGAATAGGCACAGTCTTTGATAAATGTTATGCCCGATTAATAATTGTTAACTAAGCCAGTCGATAAAGATCCAGGTAAGACGCATACAGAACTTATCATAATGGCTCGAACCCGGCTTGGAGTTGGCGTCAGCCTCAACGAGCCGGGCTAATAAAATTGTTAGACAGCTAAACGATATAACGATGATATTCTTGCCTCGGGACATAATTTGTAATCAATAAAATGAAATTAAATTCATCGACTGTGCGCGCTGCAGATGCGCGCTTTGAGATAGCGGGCCCCGCAACAACCATAGAAGGAACCGCAAGAAACCCAAGAACCGAACCCTATACGAAAACAACAGAAAGCAACAAAAACAGGCCAATCAAAAACCCCGAGCCCAACCACAAACGGCGGCAAGTGTAAACACGTGAAATTGTTGACAACAAGAGCTCGAGAGCTCGAACTGATGCGGGGTTCGAGCCTCGGGGGAGTTTATCCTGCGGCACACACAGTGGGAGATTTCGTACGAACAGGCAAGCAGGCTCGAAGGCTCAAAAGCAGGCACTACCTTGCAAATCTCAGCTAATTAAGTTTTAACGGCACTTGCTAAACATGCGACCCGTTTTTTTGGGTCTGAATTTCTCTCACTCTCTCTTTATCTATCTCTCGCTCTTTTCCCTTCAGGCCTTTGCCCATTCTGTGCATTGTTTTCGTTGGGCGTGTGCGAAAAATTGGAAAAATTGTTTGCTTGTTTGATTTTAAAATGGGATTAAATTGATTTCCCGCTACTCGACTACACTCAACTCCACTCCAGGTAGTTGCACTTGCAGATACTCTACCCGTTGCGATGAGCTCAGCAGTTTCTGTTTTGGCAGCTGCCATTGAATGATGGCCATTTTACAGGCCTGGTCTGCCTGACACAACCTGCACAAATTGAAATGTTGCCTCTAATGATTTAAGTTTTTGAGTCTAATGGATAGCACTTCAGATGTTAAAGATGTCCCGAAGTCTAAGACTTGGTTAAAAGTAACGTAAGAACATCAGTATTACGTTTAGGTTAAGTTTTAAAAATGTATTAAAATAATTTTTTTGGATTGAAGTGAAAGAGTAAATTGGTTTTGTGCAATGTCCGTCTTGCTGTCCGTCCGTCTCTCTGCCCGTCTGTCCGTATGAATGCAATTATTTTCGCCGCTATTGGGCTTGACATTTTGGACATATACTCGGTTGTACCCGTGTCAGATAAAGTGTTAAGAATTATCGATAGTCCAAAATTTTAAAGCTACAGTCACCAAACTTGGTATAAATATAGCTGGTGACCTCCCCTAAAGATTGCTAAAAAGAAACGCCCCCAACGCCCCCGCCCCGCCGCAATTCCCTATATCTCCCACAGCTTTTAAGCTGGAGTTACCAAATTTAGAGTGTAGATAACTGGTCACCTCCTTTAAAAATCGACTCAAAATTTCGGTGATATTATTTATTATTTTTTAAAGTAAATTTTTTTATTTTAGAAAAATGCATGCATGCCTTGGGTTAAGGACCAGCTCCATTTTCTTGTTAAACAAACGTAAAAGCCTTCTGTTTAAATAACATATTTTTGTGAGTCGCACCTTTTATCAGTTTTTGAATAAATCGCCTTGGAGGCGAAAAAAAACAATTGAGAACAGTAGCCAGAGTTGCTAGAGGCATGCGAGCAAAGCACTTGAGCGAAAAGTGTTGAAAGTCAAAAGGCCAAAAACGCTTGCCGGCCACTTAGGGACCAAGCAAGGAGTTTGAGTTCTGCAGAAAAGCCTAACGACTTCCACTTGAACACTTTTCAATGAAAATCGTGACGTGAAGGCTTTCGAAATGTGCATCGAATCCGAATCCGAATCCAAATCGGAGCAGCAATTGCGCATTTGCAACTGAAAAGCTGTGCGTTGCCATTTCGGGCCAAGTCGGGCAAATAATTACGAACCCGAAAACGCAACGGCAAAAGGAAGCAAGGCAGGAAGTTGTCAAATGCCAAGCATCCATATACCCTACATAAACGCCTAAGTGAAGCGTGAGAAACTTTTCGGCGAGGGCTGCTGTTGCTTTTTCTGGCGGGCTTTTGCCGGCATTCAAGTCAAAAGAAGTCAAAACGGCACCGCAAATAATTACACACCTTTGCACTCTCCACCTCCCCGTCAGAGCCAGAAAGTAGGAGTTGTAGATGCGGGCACGGTCCTCCCCGCTCGAGCGCCCATTTACGCGCTTGCAGCCAATTGTCCAACTTCCGGCAATATCCGATTTCCAAGTCAAGTAAATGTCAGCATCTTGACTTGCACCGCGCATAGCCCGGCCGTACCACCCTTGCTCTCTGGCCGTACCGGGCACTGATCAGTAATTGTTCAGTCAGTCGACCCGCCCTAGCGTCGTGAAGGGGCAATCTGAAGGGCCTCTGCTAGGCGTTGTCGCTCCATTGTTGTGTATTCTTAAATATCGGAATACATTCGCGGCCTTGTTCTTTGCTCGGGCTCTTTGCACTAATGAGGGTCCTTCGTCGAAGTCCTTCTGCCATTGACACATTTTGCGCCGCTTTCCCTTTGTGTTTTGTCAAATATTTTTGTCGAAACTTGGAAGGCAAATCTCGAGCATTTCTCAAAGCGCATAAATATTTATGCAATGAAGTAAAAAATTTTAAAGTTTGCCGAGGATGGGGCGGGGCACAATTCGCAGCAGCTCGGTGAATGATTTTCCAATTTCATTTGGGTTGACAACAAGTCTTTTGATATTTAGCTTAGCCTTTAAGGAAAGCGAAGGTATAAGGATAATTAAGCAAATAGAAAGATGTTTACTGTATTTGGCTGGATCTGGCTTAGATTTTTTTATCTTTAGAGTTAACTTATAGTACTTGAGTTAACTAAACGAAAAGGCCAATTTTCTTACCAAACGATTAAGTACTTGGTAGTAATTATTTTTTTTTAAATTTTTTGCTCTTTAACATTGCCCGGTAACACCTCCCCTCGACCAACCTACTCCCAAATTTACAAATTCCGCTTGGGTCTCCCTTTGGGCAGTTCTTAATTAACTATGATTAATACCGAATTACTAACTAATTGAGTTCTATAAATTGACAAATGCCTGGGCTCGAAAAACCAACAGACATCCCAGTCTACACATACATATTAAGCGCGGCAATGAGTTGTTTGTCTGCGGGCCAAGGATCTGTTTGATACTCCGCAGGATATCCTTGTCACTTAATTGTGCGACACTTTATTGGATTTTAAAAAGGGGGCAAAAACATGGCACGCATCGATATCCTTCTACAAAGGGTAATTAAATTTCCCGTGGAGCATACGGCTGCCCAGGATGACGCACGAGTGCGGGCCAAATGGATTTGATTGAATTAAGCCCGGGCCAAAGGAAGGCAGAAGGCATCAGCTTAAATGCCGCCAATGATGATGCTGTTGCCTGACGCCAGGATAGCTGGCGGGGTGTCCTGCCGGAGACCAAACGATGCGCGAACAGCGCGAACCAATTGCGTTGTGGGGCACAGCGAACGCCTCCAACTGGCTTGCTCCTGCCTCTGTTGTTGTCCTTTTTGTTGTGGCTGCCTGGCTGCTGCCGCCTCCCCTGTGGCTTCTCTCAAAGCGCCGTTCAAATTTTGGGGGTGTATCAATTTCAATTCATTGCCATTTGCCAAACGGGGGTGGATTTCGATAAATAAATTGTTGTTTCTAGTTCGTTGTTGTTGTTGTTCACACTTAAGTGGGTGGCCTTTGTGCCATAAATGCCACAAAGGGCATTTTTGGCGTCCGCTTCCTGGCTTCCTGCGCTCTCCCCTCGGTGATTCTCTAATGCGCAGCAACAAAAACAATAAAAATCCATTGAAGTGCCATATGCTTGCCTCTAATAGCATTTGTTCGCCTCCACTAATCTCCCTTCTTCTCCTACCTTCTCCTCCCCCCTCACTTTGTAGTAAGTAGACTCCATGAAGCATAATCATCGTATGATTTTATTATTAATTTATGAGACTTTTGTTTCTCGACTTTCTATATACTATTGAGTATGTGTTTAATTGAATAATCGATGTCATTGTTATATAAATATCCAAAGTTAATTGTGTTTTCATTCTCAAATAACTGTTATGAGCCTAAGTTGTCAATTAATAAGTTTAGCTATGATATCTTTGAAAACCACAAATATAGAAAAATGCTAGTTCGATTTAAAATATATACTGATTTATGTTCATTGTCATAAGTCATTATCATTATATTATGATTAATACTCCCAATTGTATGTCAAGTTCCTTTAAAATACTTATTTTTATGCCTAAGATTCATTTGCAGCTATGTTTGATTTATAGATCATCATATTGAAAAATATTTTGACTCGATAATATATATTCCTTGCCACATTTCGTACAGCTCCTTTTTTCCTCCTTTCCAGCCCAATTTTAACACTCACAAAGCGCACTCTTAACGATTACAAATTGGAAATATGCTCACATAAAAAAACAAACAATTACAACCAAATAAAACGACGTAACGCCCAGCAGTTAACCAAAAAAAAATACGTAGGGAATTCAATAAAAACCAAAAACAGGTGTTTTTCAGTTCACACAATTCCAGATAAGATATATATAAATAATGTATGTGTATTTGTGTAGGTGCGCGCGAGGGTCGAGAACAAAAGCAAACATATTTCAAATATGCAGCAAGCACGAGGCTGGTTTATGTGTCTGGACTGATGTCTGTTAATTAATTTGGCCAAAAGGGCAGGCAGGCAGGCAGGAGGCAGGCAGACAGTCAGCAGCCGTGGCCGTGGTCAGGTGAAGGATCATGGGGCTGTCTGTCTTTCTGGGCCTTTGTGAAATATGGCAGGCAATATTTTAAACTTAATTAATCAAGCGTGCGATCTGCACCGCCCCCCTCCTCTCGCTCTCATGATTGATGTGGCCAGCTAACCAGACATGGCCAAGTCCATCTTTAGGCCATAATTGAAAGCGTTTAACGGGGCGGACAGACAGCGTGCGTTTAGTAGCTTTATTAGCCCAAAAGTGCCAGCGGCTCCCTATCAATTAGGAGGCCACCGCTCTTATCACACACTTCCCAGGGCCTAAACGCTGACAAGATAAGGCGACAAATTAGCCGAGTGCCTCGTTCCGGTGATTCGTTCCGACTCGGAACACGGCCTGGACAACCGGCGCGCATGCCCCGTACCGCCTCTCACCTTGAACGTGTCGTGTACGCTTGTTTGTAATGTGACACCTTCGTGTGAAAATTTATAGCCCCCGACGGCCCCGAGTTGTGGGCTATAAATAAATAAATATACTACCGCAGGCCCACATGCCCACATGCCAAATACCAGATGGGATAGTATATGGCAAATTGCGATAATTCATCAAAAGCGAAAACACATACACACTGATCAAAATGAGTCGGGTTTTCTTGAAAAATGCGCGACCAAAAAATGCCCTGTACTTACGTTTAGCTGCGGTAAATCTAATAAAATTGAATGAATTAAATAGTGTGTGAAAGAAATTAATTTACATGACATTAATGCTTATGACTACATCATAACTTACATATATGAATGTGCTTAATTTTGTAAAATGTTATTGATAAAAGACTTTTTAAAATAATTAGATAACTTTAGGGCTTCTACTTTGTGCTCAACCCATTTTCATTGGGGTACAGAGTATAAACAAGACTATCTGAAATAGACGTTACTAAAATATACCCTAAATAACTATAAGGTGCTATATTTAATTAATTTAAAGTTTAGTAAGTTCAGATATGAAATTCTTTATACAACTAATCAACTGATCAACCAAACAACATCATAAATTTTATATTTGCATCACGTTGGAATAAACTTCTCTTTCCATTTTGGTCTACAGGGCATTGAAAATAAACAATCTAATAGACAACCCGTCGTCATTGACGTATTACAAGACGTCATGCAAGCCTGGTGCGTTGCCAAGGGATAATACGACCCTTTTGTCTAAACCATATTTATGTAAATATGCCCCGACAGAGACACTCTGTAAAGTAAGACTTATGCGGCATAGCGAATTTCTGGACTCAAAACAAAACCAACGGTGCGTGGGATCGGGGGAGGGTGATTGAGTGACTTACAGGCCCTCCGAAAGCCGATGACAAATTGAGCTGCGTTTTTGTGGAGCAACAGTTCCTGCCGATTGTTTCGCATAGCTGCTTGGTTTTTCTCTCAGCTTTTAAATTGGTTGCGTAGACCACTTGAACGCAGTCGGAGTCTCAGCACTTAACCCAATGAGTAGCCTATTATGAGTTATGAAAGTGTAGCAAATCTTGCCCGGGGGTCTAGTCCACAGATACGCTGCAATAAAGTGAAAGAAAAGAAAGTAAAAGTTCAGAATGAGAAAATAGGCAAATAAGCAAGTCGAATTCGGGATAACTAATTTAGCTAAGTTATTTTGAATTATTAGTTAAATGTAAAAATATAGAAAAAATAAACGATTAACCCAACTAGCCAAAATCATCTATAGAACTTTCCAAAAATGTACACACAACATGAAAATACTATATTAAACTAAACAGTCTGTGCTTTTCTAGCAAACAGTCCTCCTATTTAACAATATCCATATGCCCCATGTAATCAACGTAGCACAAGCATCTAACTTCTCTTGAATAACAAAATTTCAGCTTAATTTTTGCGCATTTTGCGGTTTGCTTATATGACGTATATTACCCCCAACAACAGCAACAACAACAACAACGGCAACAATCATGAGGCCACCCTCATTTTGACTAATTTATTTGATTTTGTTGATATGTGAGAGCGAATTGCCGTCTCATTGCGACTTTTTGTTTAATCAAAAGCAATTGTTCATTTCAAGTTGCTGTTATTTATTCAATTATCCATGTAGCTATATACCCTGCAGAAGGTGAGTGGGACCGGGTAGCATATAAATATTTTGTGCTGATAAAATCGAATCTTGCCTGAGGTTTTATGTGGCAAAATCAACTATTTTTGTATAAAGAGAATTTCTTAATAATTTCAAAATAAACAAAAGAGGAAGACAAGAAGAACCCACTACAGAGTATCTACTAGTTGCACACATTCGTCTTTTCGTAAATTTTTGCTTTTGCATGCGTTGATTGCAATTATTATTATTATTTTGTCTCGTTTTGTTTTGCGGTTTTTGCGGTTGCTTTGGCAATGCAAACGATTTGGTTTGTAAATAGACAAATGCGTTGAAAACTGTTCAAAGTGCTTGGAAAATCATATTTTTCATATATATTAAAATGCCTGAATTTTCTCACTGGACACTTCATTAACAATAACTGGCATCAGAAAACGTAACTAATTTAGGGGACCATAACACTTAAGAGGCCCGAAAGACATGACAAAAATTGGATGCAGCGAGACAGCAAGAAGCAGGGGGGGAGGAATTATGATTAAAGTTAAGATGAGAGTGGCTTGAACATATAACGAACACCAAATGCTCTGCTAGAAAAGAGAAGAGTCGAAAATTAAACAAATAATGCGTATTAAAAATTATTATTATAAAAGAACATTTTATAGTAAGTTAAAATTATATATTACCAATATTATTATTTAACAAACCCGATTACATCACCCTAATATCTCTCCAGTTCATAGAGTATTTCATAAAGGGCAACAAATGAACAAGCAAACGATGAAAAAAAAATATAAAAAAATGTTGTCATTAATTTACGCATAAAGTTTTATAATTTATGACAATGCGAGGTGTAGCTGGAGCGCCGGCGCAAGGAGACAGAGAGAGAGAGGTAGAACGCGAGCGAAAGAGAGCCAAAATATGGTCAGCAAATGAAGTTCAAGTCGAGTTGAAACCGGGTCTTGGACTTTGGTTGTGGCTCTGGATTTACACAAAAACAAAAACACTTCTTTGGAGTTTGGAACACGCTGCAGCGCGGCTTTTATAATTATGTCTACGCATAAAAATCACATAAATTTGTGCATAAATGCAACAACAAAAGCAACAACAGCGAGCCCTACATAATAAATGATGGCGCTTAAAATTTTCAACATCTCTTTGGGGACAAAACGTTCGACATTTGAAGCAGACACACACACACAAAAAAATGGAGAAGAGAGGTAAAAAGAATCTGGTCAAGTGCTGCCTCTGGCTGTCCCTGCCCCTTCATGTTGCCCATCATCTTATGAATGAATTAATGCATTTATATACTCTGTAAATAAATGCAACAAGGGGTAGTGAGCCTTAAGCCTTTAATTGTGAACATGTATATCGAGTTTGCTCGCTTCAGATACAATAATAAATTAAAATGAAGAAATCTCTTTGTACTACATATTTCCAGCGGATGTTACACTGTAAACAGAGTATGATGCAGTCAGTTACGCCCGACACCAAAGGTTTTTCTTGATTTTGTTTAATATATTTTTTACCATGCAACTTTTGGCCACATAAAAAGTGGCCCGTTGCGCCTCTGCGCTTAAATCTTTTTGTGCGTCATTAATAAAAATCGAAAAAAGAAGAATAATAAGAAATATTTGAGTATTTCGTGAACGGTTGGTGTTTGTATTATTTATGATTGTATTTCGATTTAAAACGACAGGCGCCATATAGCGCCGTCCCATAAGACGCCAGTTATTATCGTTATTTCTCGTCGCTGTGCCCAACAGACATTACGATCTTAAGTCAGTCAAATGAGGATAATCTTCGCCAAAAACAGAAAAACAAGCTACATCAGCCGAAGCCCATGTAATGCTGAAAGATTGATGGCGACTAACGCTGAGAGCAGAAGATACTCGGCTGGTGGTCTCTGTTCGTAAAGCTCTAATAGTTTTCAGTTAGTATTATCTGGCATGTCTGCAGGTTTGATTTGCATAGATTCTTAATCTATTGAATTTTTTTTAACCTTAGAAAGACTGAAGTTTCTTCAAGGAAATGTCATTATCATACTATACTATTTAAACTAGTAGTTATCTATCTATGATACCAACTAAACTTTTCTCAAACAAATGTCATAATCTAACTATATATTAATGAGAGAGAGGGAGAGAGAGAGAGATTTCAATTGCTTATATCTTAAGCTGTTTTTTGTAGTATCTGTAGCATCGACTTTGCCACCCAGCAGTTGTTTGGTTCTCACGCAGAGTGTCCATCCAATATGATGATTCATTTCTTGGCCAAGTGCAACGTTTCATATTTTCCTTTTATATTCAGTTGTTGTTTTTGTTTTTTATATGTTTTAGTCGCACCGAAAACTCCACTCAGTTTTGACATTTATATTTATTTCAACGTGCGCCAGTCTGAGTCTTCAATGCGTTTTGAGTTATAACCAATGGACACGCGAAGGTGGCCAAAGCGTAACTCCTACACACACACACACACACACACGCACGCACATACATTGTGGATATGGGTTGGGATCCATCGTGGATGAGCGTGCCTCTGGCGCTGTTCCTTCTATCCAAGGAATGCGACTGCCGCCACATATAAACTAAAATTAATAATATCGCACGTTCTTCTTCTTGCTTATGCTACAATTTTTATTGTTTTTTTCTTTTCATTTTAAGCTAAAAAAAATGTCAAAGAACCAAAACGAAATAAGAATTTCTGCAGACTGGGAGCTATGTTTCCTGGTTGGCCTTTCGCCCTCTTTTTTGCTGCTGCGTGCGTATGTGGACTGAAAGTTTTTTATGAAAAATTACACAGCCAAATGATAAATAACGTTACTCAAACGAAAAGGCATAAAAAAATTTAGTGTGGGGGCCAGCAAAGTAGCCATAAAGCAGATGTGGGAGCCGCAACCGCTGTGAGTGCTGGACCAGGACCATAAACTAAATTGAGGATTAATAGACCCAGGTTAGGGAACAGGATGGACAAACACAAGTGAAAGAGATAAGAACATGTTAGTGGTAATCAGAAAATTAAACTTTTAATAAAAAAGTATAATAATAGGTATTTATCAATAAAAAGTGCACAACACCTCTGATCCTTCAAAAGTCTTTTTTAAGCACTACAAATCCGACAATTAGTGCATTTTGTAACCATGACAGCTGCTCTGATGTCACAAATTATGGAATATGCTTTTTAAAATTTAATAAAAAATAAAATAAAATACATTTACCCATGTCCCCCGCTTCCGAACTCCTAACGCTCTCGCAATGACGCAAATCGCAGCGTGTGATCGACGGAAATGCTGAAACAGCAAAATTTCACGCCTTCTTTAACAGCGTTTATTAAAGGAGTATTAAAAGCGCGTAGTTCTAGCCGGGAACGAACACGGCCCGGCCCATGGAAACTAGCGGTGGCCCCCTGCACACCCGAAAAAGTGAAGAGTCAAATCAAAGCATAGGCTGGCCCACCCGGGGGGTTGCGACGGACGGACGGACGGAAGGTCGGTCAGTGGCGGGCACAAAACATGACATCTGTGATACTTTTTCGCGCTGACAAACCGACAAGCAATAATCAACAACAACAACAACGGTAACAGAGTAATAATAGTTGCCAAAAGCAATTAGACAAACTAATAAAGGGAAACGCATAGAAAGCCGCACACACACACAGAGCGAGCGAGAGCAACAACCAACCAGCGAGCCAGCAGGCGAGAGCGAGAGCGAGAACGAGGCTGTGCCATGCGTAGGCTCAATGCCAAACCCCCAATGGCGTTTGCTGAAAAGCAGCGCTGCAGGCACGAGTGCACAAACGAGAGAGCGTGTGAGAGGGAGAGCAAACGCTTGCGAGAGCGTAATGCATCGCATGAGAGCGAGTGCAGCAGCAGCAGCAGCATTCATTTCGTAGTTATTGTTGCTGCTGCTGTTATGCGTTTTTTTTTTCACCTGGGGCGAGGCTGAAAAGTGCTAAAGCGAAGAAGCCAACAAAATAAAAGAAAACTAGAGTTGCGCCCTAGGCAAAAAAGTGTTGCTTTGTATTATGTACATAAAGTATATAGAGTGTATATGTATGTATAGCCAAGCCTACCTTTCATCATTTTGATTTCATTCAAAGTTCATCGCATGAATGTAATTGCGTTTAGAAGTGCGTGTACTTGAGTCTCGCTCTATCTCTCTCTCTCCCTCTCAATCTCCCTTGCTTTTGTTGTCGATCTATTGTCGGCTTTTGCCGTTACAAATATGTTTTCAAAGCAAAGTCATGCCAATATAAAATATAAACTACACTCTGACCCTTTCTAATGCTCAAAAATTAGTTTTCTGAAGTGGCTTTAGGCCTAGGCCTGAGTTTATTGCTATGCCTGACTTGGCAGCGAAGTGTGTGGAAGGAAGTTTTTGGAGCGCAAAAGAGTTTCAGATGAGCCTATTGTTAGCGGGGGGTAAAAGTTTAAAATCATACCAAAATGTATGTAAATACATAAACTAAACTTCAAGAACATTTCTTATATTTGTTTGAAGTATTTTTTCAACATAGCCTATATACATACATATATAACAAATAGTTTTCCGTGGTCAATTCAATTGATATCTTGTTGCAACAACGCCCTATTTGGAAAAGTATTTTGAATAATTAGTATTAATTGCATTACAAATGTTCCATAGTCGACACTCCCAGCTCTTTGTCGCCAGACGCAAGCCTTTCTCCATTACAAGCTGTAATAATTTTTGTTGTTTTAATTAAATGCATCAAAGCGAAACCAAGAAAAAACAAAGCTGCAAACAACAGAGACAAGGTGACCAGGGAAAAGGTGTAGAGCTTTGCATAGGGAAAGGGGGTAGGGGGAGTCATGGAAATGATTCCGAAATGAGTTGCAAACAAATTACGCCGCAGAAATGAGCTCCAGCGGTGACAAATTACAAGGAAACAAAAGCAACGATGAGAAATGATGACAGGCGCAGCGCAACGGTAAAATGACACAACAATAAAGGAGTGACAGAGAAAGACAGAGAGAGAGGGAAACCCTAACAGGGCTGGGCACACAGAAAAGGCTGCAAAGCTGCAAAAATTAGAGCCATGCTGTGTCCCCGCCAGTGCTGCCAATTTAGCTTGTTTTTCGTTAAATCTGAGATGAGCGAGCAGCAGTTAATTTGACTGGGCTTAGAGTTTTTTACTTCTGATTAACATTTGAAATTTACAGAGCTAAGCCGTTTATATGTTAATAATATTACTTAATTATCTATCTAAACAATGCTTAGATATTAATTATGTCTTTACAAATACAAATACACTTTACATATTCAAGTTTAACTTTCTTCAGATAAAATCTAGCTACTTTTGCCTTAGAACTAGTCATATTTGGCAATCAAAAGCAGGCAGCACTGTTTCCCGCTTTCCACGTAGTTTCTTTTTGATCAAATTCGCCGAACTTGGCGAACTTTTATTGCATAATTTGTGAATAGAAACGGATAGGCGCAGGGGGGTCCCAGCGGACCAGCTGCTTTTGGCTCGAGCTCCTTTCAGTGCAAAACCAAAAAAAAACAACAAACGAAACAAATGCCCCGCACTTCCGTTTGCACCTTGGCACGCGTTGTCCTTTCTGGGCCGATTGAAAGCCCCGCCAACAGTGCCCATTTCCGCTTTGGCGTCATGGAAATCCATATCTATTTGAGGCCAAAACGCACATTGTCCTAATGCAATCGTACTTGACCTATGCAGCCCGCCCCCGCTGACTCGGCGACTCATGCCACATGCCGCATGCCTCATGCCTCACGCCGCGCTTTTCATTTGCCCCGCTGTCTTTCAGGCCACTTTCCCGGCCTCGGCCGCTTGTTGAGCCGTTTCGGTTATTGGGTTTTACGCCCGGATTTACATCTGTTTGCATTTTCCTCTTCGATCCGGTTGCGAGTCCTTTGATTTTGCACACAAATGGGCGATTTGTTTTCCATTTTCCATTTGATGTTTGCTTCTTATTATGTTGCCACATTTCTCAAAACAATTTTTCGGGTTTCTCGCATTTGCGCTTTATTATAGAGTCATTTCAATGTGTTAACTCTATTAGCAGATGGCTCTTCGTCACATAAAAGGTACATTGATACTTGTTAATGGGGGGCGGTATTCGGTTATCATATAGAAATCACTGATGCTGACTAATTTGGGATTATAACGTTAGATGATGTTTGGTTTTGGGCCAGATTAATGCATACGAAGTAAGAACGTTGCGTCGGGCCTTACCGACTGCGTTATACTCGTTCACATTTTTAAATATTATTATTATTTTCAAAAATTTCAGTATTTTTTAATTTGACTGCTCATCACCGAAATTATGTGCCGATCTTTAAAGGTGGTGACCAGCTATCTATTCTCTAAATTTGGTAACTCTAGCTTTAAGACTGTTGCAGATATAGGCATTTGCGGCGATCTCTATATACATATCAAGGTTGGCGACTTTAGCTTTAAAATTATGGACTTGATTCGATATGCGATTTTAGGTTTATGGGCTTGCTACGCCCCCAATGGGCGCAGCATGAAATCCTTCAATAGCGGCGAAAAGAATTTCGTTCATACGAACAGACGGACGGACAGCAGGATGGACATTGCATAATGTTCACTTCGTGAACGACTATAAAATATATTTATGATTATCGATACATTTGGATTTTTGTAATAAAAACTGATATAAATAATATACCTATAAGAAACAAGTTACATTATTAAATTTGTTGTAAGATTTAAGGTTCTGTTTAAACTAATTTGAAATTCTAGGCAGAAGTATAGTACGGTTAACATAGGGATATTGATGCACTGTTTAAATTAAACTCAACAAAGCATTTGCCATTTGGTTCGAACTTTAAAAGTTTTGTCGAATAATCAATAATAATAATGAAACAAAGGCTTCATCTAGGCAGAAGTTTATTCAATAATCGTTGCTTTGGCTTTTATGTGTACCACTTTGTGCCCCCTCCACCCCCTGCTTTGCCTATGACATTTGACAGTTCCTAATTCGGAAATCCGCAAACTTGTGTTTTGTTATATACGGTTAATACTCGTACCACATAGAGTTCCTTTGGCGGGCAATGGGCCGCAACTAATGCCTCACAACACACAGAATTTCGCTCTATTTGTTTTCGGAATCGTCACGAGGCCTTTGTGTTTGATTTTTTTCGCACTCCAGAGTGAGGCCCCAGAGAGGTCATATAAAAAGCGAATGCAAACAAACAAAAGCGCAGCAGTTGAAAAAACCTCTCTGTCTCTCTATCTCTCTCTCCCTCTTGTTGATTTTCTCTGTTGTTTTTATTGAAATGTTATGCGTGTAGAACAATGGACCCACTACCAGGTCAGAATCGGACGACATTATTGCTGCATATTTGCCGGGACGGTAAGTGAACAATTGGCCCGGCCCTGGCTCAAGGCCTATGCCAGACAGCTCTCTTATTTGAAAGGGTATTCAAGAGAGCATTATAATTTAACCATGAAATATGCATGCGGACAGTACATATTATATCGGAATTGGGTTTTTTTGCAAAAAAAAAAAATTATTTGCTTGCTAAGATATTCATACCAAACTTAGAAATTGATATTGTCACCTCTCATTTTATATCACTATATAACACTATATCACTATTTCATATATATCTCTCTCTATTTAAAAACTATACTTGATTTTTCGAATGAAATATTGAAAATTTGCTATACATTTAAAGGGTATACAGGCTGCGGCATGCCAAAGTTACCCTTTCCTTCTTGTTTCTGATTTGCATTTCCGCTTCATTAACTGCACACACATTTACTAAATAGGCTCGTACATCATATATATGAATGCACACACACACATTTAAATGTATATATACATATATACAAGTTCCAGCTCTATTAAATTTGCGTTGATATTTTATTTGGCGCGCAACGTAAACCCAAAATGGTTCGTATTGGGAATTATATGAAAGAAAAAGGGGCGTGGGCAATTTGATTGCAAAGAGTTGCCTTTTTAACGGCATTTCATTTATAATTTTAACTCTTTCATTACTTTTTTTTAGCGGTCTACTGGTACTTTTACAAATTACAAAAACTCATTAGCGTTAATTTTTGTTATTTATTCTCAGACCCTTTGTTATTTATGGCAGCTGGGCAACGTTGGCAACACCCGCAGCACCCGCCAAGTGCATGAATCTCAATTTTGGGCCGTTTCATTATTTTTCTCTTTAAACATAATATACGTAGAGCTTTCTTTACCCATATCTCTAGCTTTAACTGTATAGGAAAGTTACATGCTACCATGAAGATGTTTTCGTTTGTTTTCTTCTTTAATTTAAAATATAAATCTTAATATATGTAATTTGTAAAATTGCAGTTAATAAAATCTACATTTTATCTATAAGTGTTTCACGTTTCGCTTTGTGCTTTCGCCACTTGTGAATTGAAATTATGTTTGTTAATTATTTTATTTTATAAATTATTTGTGGGCACCGCAGCGATGATTGTTATTAAAATTGTTTGGTTAGTATAACGCATTAATTTTGGTCTTGTTTCTGGCTCTCTTCGCTCGCCGCGCACATTTTCCACAACAGTTTACTCGTGTTTCCACACAATTTTCCACATTTTCTAGCACAGCAACAATGAAAAATGTTTCACACTGTGCTGCAGTTTTCAGCGCATAAATTAATGAAAATACTGAAGGGGAACTGCAGCTGGGGAGAAGGCGAGGAAAAGGAAAGGATTTTCCGTGTTGTCGTTGCGATATGCATAAGAAAAATTAAAATATGTCAGAAACAAGTAGCAGTAAAATGGCATGCAAATGTTGTGAAAAACCATACGGAAATGACAAATGTGGAAAACAGATAAATTTGCTGCGGCAGTTAACTCAGTTGGAAGACTAAGCTTAAAATAAATGAATGTACCCTAAAATAAATTGGAAGTTTTGAAAGTTGCAATACAATAAAAAAGAGGTTTTTTTGCATTGATCTACTTTATTGGTTTCCATCAAGGAACTACCTTATTAAAACTCATGTTTTCATTCAAGGAAATATAATTGAAAATTTTTCAAACTGGCCAACAAAATCTATTATTGATGGCTAACAATGGGTAACCACAAAACTAATTAAAAGCTCGGGGCTGGGCAAAGGTAAATGTAAATGGAAATTGTGGCTAAGCCTAAGCGACTGAAAACCAAAATGGCCGCTGAAGCGGAAATGAGTTTTGTGTAACCGCAAAGCAGATGCACTCAATGATCGTGATGATGATGATAATTAATAGCACTAATTAAAAAGGCAAAACGTGGTGCAAAAAGTGCAATTGCATTGGCAATGGCGAAATTTCAACGGCTCCTGCCACATAAAAGCCAATTAATTACTTTTATGGCTACTCAAGCAACTGCAGTTTTTATTTTTGTGAGGCTGAGAACGCTGCCCGAAAAAGCCCCAACAGAAGCCAGCACACAAACCGAGTGTGTGTGCGCGCATGTGTGTGTGTGTGTGTGTGTGCCAAAGGGCCCAGGGTCTGTCTGGATAATAAAAAATTATGGCCACGATTTGGCGCACTCGAGGAAAAATGCGCCACTGTCCGGGCCAACTGCAGGCACGTTAAGAAATAAAAATGTGCGACTATTAAATACCCTGTACTTTTCTTAACTCACAATTGATTTACCCTTTAGCTGTGTATAATAGATCAACAACTGGAAAATATTTGAAAATACTTTTAGAATTTTATTAAAGATATGAAAAAATATATATAAAATTTTAAATGAAATTTATTTAAGCATCACAAAAGAAAGCTAATCTATTAAATTTGATTTTACTCTTGCTTCATTTTATTAGTTGCTTCATTTTCAACAGCTTAAAGCTTTAGGAGTTTCTTCAAGAAGCTTTTCTGCCCGTGGCGAAAATAAGTATAACCATAAAATACCCGCACTACGCATTTACATGTTTACAGGGTATCAAAAAGTCCAACCTCATGCAATGCTTACCAAAAAGATGGCGCCTTGCTGTGTACAAAATTGATCAGAGGATTCCCTGCCGTTTGAACTATGACGCGATATGTCATCATATTTCCTTGGTTGCAGTCCCGGCCACTTGGCTCTCGTTCTGGGCCATGTGTCCTGTTATTGTTGTTGTTGTTGTTGCCATGCATATTTCTCACTTTGTCAAAGGTTTTCCATGCACTGCGCAAGACCGCAAATCCAGTTGCCCAGTTGATTTGCGTGTCCGCCCCCTCCCCCGTTAGCCTGCCCCTCCCCTCATTCGTGTTGAACTTGTATTTAGCATTTGGGCAAAACATTTATTGCTTCGGCTACCGCAAAATCAATTTTCCACATAAATTTGTGTTCACGTTGTTGTTGTTGTTGTTGTCGTTCTTGCTGGCGCTTTTGTGCCAACTGTGGCCATCGCCGCTGTGTTTATGGCCATTTCTCCAGCAATTTTATTGGCCGCTTGCCGTTCTGCCAACTTCCCTTGGCTTTGACTAATGGCCGTTTCGTGCTGCCGCTTGTCGACGTCTCTTTTTGGCCGTTTCTTTCAGTTGTGCATTATTTGTTTTGTCATCTTTTTGGCAGCACTATAAAATGGCATTTCAGCTATGATTTATTAGAATGAAATCGCTTCATGTTTCGGAATAACATTTTTAAAAGCGTTTAATATATATATTTTTGAAATTGTGTACAAAATATCTCTCCAATGTATCTTACCACAAATCCAACTACACTTTATTCCTCTTTGTTTTCGTGTCCATCAGTTCATTAAAAAAAACTTCATTACCCCATGCTATAAAGCAAATCAATTTTGATTTACATCAAGCAACAACTGCAACAACAACAACAATAAATAGACATATATCAATATTCTCGGACATATTGTGTGGCCCCCCAAATGGCGCAGGCGCATATTCTAGGGGCTGTAGCGGGGGCTGGAACTGGGACTGGGACTGGGACTGGGACTGGGACGGGGGATTGGACTGCCAGAGCTGGCCAACGAAACGTTCCATCATTCCAAAGTGTTGATGATGGAAAGTGTCCCACTGAGCGAGCACAAAAACAACAACAAAACAACAACAGCCGAGAAACACCAATGCGGCCAAAGTGTCTGCAATGGAGCGTAGAATGCCAGAGAATAGAATAGAATAGAATAGAATAGAATAGAATAGAATAGAACAGAATAGAACAGCAACAACAATAAACGCTAATAATGCTTAATCAATGTTACACTTTACAATAACAGAAACAGAACATGCGAGAGCGCTCCAATCTAGAGACTGCCCGACGAAAAGTTACCTTAGAGCCAGGTTTAATCTGAATTCATCCCGAAAAATTGTCCTATTAAGAATTTTACAAATCAAGGTTTAAGCCAACCTCTGGGCTTATTGAATTTCAGAATCAGGTTCATTTGAGTTCAGGATACCAAATTCTATAATTATGCACTCAAAGAACAACGTTGTCATATATCCAAGAAACCTAGTCTAAACATCAATATATATCGACATTGCATAGATCTAGAAATTTATCGATTCCTGAGACTAAAATAAAATGGTAAGTGCAACATAAAACCCCAGTTTCCAAATTTTCAGACAACCGATCATAGCTACGTTCAATGTGTACAGGGTATAAAAAGAAGTTGAAATAAAATATAGAAGCGAGGATTGTAGCCTCCAACGAAAACAAAACAACAACAAAATACAGAAATCTCAAATGCTGAACTTCATTTGTGCAATGATTTATGGTTATTTCATTACCGAAAAACCCCGAAATGAACAAAAAAAAATTGGAAACCCACTTCAGAATATAATTCACACCTGTGAACACTTTGTGGCCCGAAGGAAATGTAATTGAAATCGCCAGAGATAAAGAGAGAGGTGCTCGCCTTTGGAGTATGCTGTCCAAATCGATTTGCTCTTTGAACAATTCGTTAAAAACACTTTAAAAAAAAACAATGCGCTAAATTTGTTGCGCACAAATTTGTGGTCCATACAATAATCATTTATCTTGTGCATTCGATTTCTTGATTATAAACAAGCCATCGGACAAGTTCATAAATTATGTATATGCTTTTCAAAGCTTCATTAGCTGCAAATGAAACCCCATTAAAAATACAACTACTTTTAATTTCCGATGCGTACATTATGTGGTACATTATTATTAACATCTATAATTTATATATAGCTTAGCTGATGTCACATACCAAGTTTTTTTTGGAATCGAATGTGATTCGAGGGTTTAAATCGCGAGTAATGAGGAAGTTTAGCATTTCTATACTCTTTTCTTTGTTTCTAGATAAACGTCGCAGTAATTCTAAATATTTAGTAAAATTTAAACAATGTCAGGGCTCCCATAGAAACAATATGTCAAAAATTGGGTTTTTATATGAACAACTATTTTGCTGCCCAAGATATCTCAACAAATTAAGCAGTTATAAGTTCAAGCTAAATGTTCTGTGAAAAATATTTAAATATGTCTTTCATCTATTCTATATGTAACTCAGATGCTTGAATACAAGAGTATCTAGATTTCGGCACTCCGGAGATAACGGTTCCTGTTTGCTATTCATTTGCTTGCTTGCGCCTCACAGCAGGCAGCTTTTGTCAACATCTCAACTGCGTTTTCGTCAAGTTCGCTTTGTTTCCAAGCACGCGCTTCTTGGCGAAAAAAACAAAACTTTTCAGGAGCGCCGACAGCTGTGGCCAAGATTCGCAGCCGAAGCGCACTTGGAGACTTTTTCAACCGCCCTGCCACATGTCAAACCACGCTGAAGACTCAGTATATAACATAATTGAGGTTAGGAGGCGTACGTGTTCTTCAAAAAGTGCGCCCAGCACGAGTTAAGATTTAATTTAGTGAAAATAATTTGTTTAGTCGTGCTGCAAAAATGCATAATTGTCAATGGTTGGCCACTAGAAGGACCCCGATCCTTAATAGGATTGGCTGTGGTTTTTTGCGGCTGCGTCCCACGTGCGTTCGTCCCCTGCCACGCCAAGCAACACATTTGCATATTGGAAAATTATAGCCCAACAACGTGTATATTTGTATATATATATATATACATTTATGTATTTGTATGTGTGTTTGTCGCTGCTTCTGTGGCTTTTGTGCTGCGGTGGCTGCGGTTGCGCAGAAGGCGACGCGCGTGGCTGCATGGTGCCGCAATGGGAGGGCGCCGCTGCTCGACGTTGACGACGACCCCCAAGCGACCTCCAGCCGCGCGAGGACTTGACTCTTAACTGGCAGGCTGGCTGGCAGGCAGGCAGCCGGACAGACGGCGGGCAAGCAGCGAAAAGAGTGCACGAAAAAATGCAAGCAATGCGGCAAAGTTTCGACTCTGATGAGCTGTAAAACACGCGTTTTCATAATGTTATTAAAAGGCTGCGCCTGGGCGGGGACAGGGGGCCGTTCAACGGCCATTTGACATGCCAAAAAACACTTCTGTCACAGCAGCAGCAGCAGAGCATCCCTAGGTGGTATCCAGAGGCCCGGACAAAGCGTAACTTCCTCTCTGTAGTTGCTGCTGCTGCTGTCGTAAATTGTGCGCCGCATGCGCTTTGGCAATTATTTAGCCATAATAAACCTGATATCGATGCGCTATCTAAAACTTTAAATTGACTTTGCGACTGCGAACAGTAGCTGCGGTATCTGCACTTATTTAATTTCAATTTTAACCTAATGTTTATGGGCCGCGGCAAGTCAAAAACGCAAATAAACTAAAAAAAAGCTGATAAAATAAAAATGAATACTATCTTTCTTGTAATATATTTAAATTTAAAAAATAACGTGCCGTAGAAGTTGTAATTGCCAGCGCTGCCACCTGGTACCTAAGAAATACATTTTGAGCAAATGACGCTATTTAGGTCTGGTCACACTCAGTTCGTTCAAAATGGAAAGCGCGTTCTGTATATGTAATTTGTATATTAAAGAAAAAGCCGAGTTAATAAAATATAGAAGTAGCAATAATTATGTAATTAACACGAAATCATTAACTATACCATAAAAATACACAAATGATATAATTACCATGCAAACAGTAATCAATATTGCATAAATGCTGTCAGTGTGTACACACTGCCATCAGTAATTATCTGTTTCTTGCCTGCGTTTAGCTTTTTTCTGTCAAAAATAAACTTACAAAATTACAAGAATATCCAAAAGTGGAAGTAAGTTTCATTTTATAAATATTTAAAAAATTGTTGGCACTTGCTGCGTGTAAATCGTGCATTGACCTGCGCTGAAGTTGAGCTGTTGCACAACCGTTGAGCACTCAAGCCAGCGCTTAGCGTGGTGAATACGGCCACCGACTACAGCTGCTGATGAATGAACGTGCAGTAGTAAGGTGTAAAACATAGCAAAACGTAAAAATTGGTGCGTTTAAGGCAAAAAGCGCAGCAAAACAAATGCAATAAACATTAAACAAAGTGCAAACTTTAGTGTAAATAAGAAACAAACAGTAAAAGTGGTCGCATAAGGTGAATGTGTGAAGAATAGAGTTACAATTGAACCGGTAAATGCCCAAAAAACAGCCACAGCCACACAATGGAAGGCAAACCAGTAGTAGGAGTATGTTGAATAAGTGTGTAGTAGTGTAGTTGTACGAAACAGCGTGCAAACCGAAATTGCCGAAACCAACTGAAGAAGAACACAAAACATACACACACAAGTGCAAATAAGCAAAAGCAATAAACAAAAGACATGAAAATGGGAAGACAAGATAAATAAATAATAATATCAAATATCGTGCGCGAAGGAAAACGCCGGGCATGTTAAAGACGCCAGCGGAGCAGCAGCTGACGGAGCAAAAACAACAGCGAGTGGGAGTGGGAGAGGGAGCGGGAGCGGGAGCAGTGGGGGCGAGGGGCAGCTGCATTTACCAGCAATAATAATAATGTTGCTGGCGGCAGCGGGGCAGGCAGCGCCCTACACCTACGACTCAAGCGCGACGCGTAAGCTAAGCAACAACAACAACAACAACAATAGCAGCAGCGGCAGCAGCAGCATCAACAACAATGTTAACACGAGCACACCCACCACAACAACAATTGGAGCAGCGGGCACGTTGGCGGCGGCTTCTGCCATTGGGGCACGTCCCACAACCGCCAGCAGCATAGCCAGCAACGCGGCCACGGCGCTGATGAAGACACTCTCAGTGCGCCTGCATCGCGGCACCGAATTCATCAAGGACACGGTGCAAAAGGCGCTCGTCATGTCCGCGACGACAACTCCCGTGCTGCAGTCCCAGGCGCAGGGTAGCCAGAGCCTCAAGCGCAAGCTGCCCGGCGCCGGCGGCATCATGGGCGCCGTCTCCAGCAGCACCAGCGGCAGCAGCGGCGGTGGCAGCAGCAGCAACAACACCAACACCAGCAGCAGCAGCAGCAACAGTCGTCAGTTTGTGCTCAGCCAGCCATATGTGGTGCCCACGGCGGCATTCCTGCGCCACTTCACGGTGGCGCCCGGTGCACTTCACCGCTCGGCAACGGCCCGCAAACGCAACCCCAGCACTGACAGCCTACTCATGGACCTGTGCCTATTCAAGCCCATTCGACCCATGCCCATAACGCCCATAAAAATGTAAGTGCGCGCTCCATTTCAGATCTGTTAATAATATAATAAAGATTACCTTCTATCTCATTTAGCAACAAAGCGCGCGGCTTTGAACTGAAGCGACCCAAATTCGTGCCGCCTGCCGCAAATCTGTATAGTGATGACGACGAGGAGGAGTACGACGAGGAGGAGGAGGAGGCACACAAGGAGCCGGAGGTTGCACTTAAACCAAAGCTCAGGTTAATTGAGGTTTTAATATACCTAAATTGCTTGTCTAACGTTGCTCTCTCCCTCTCTCTAATGCAGCACACTGATATTGCCACAACATGCCACCGCATCGGCTTTTGTGCCGCACGAAGCTAACAGCAGCTGCAGCCAGACTCAAACCAAGGACAACAGCAACACACACACCTCAGGCACAGGCTCCGCTGTCGCAGCCACCGCCATAACCAAGCCAAAGGCAGCGGCCACCAAGCGTCGGCGTCGCGCGCCTCTCTTCACGCCCAAAAGACATCGCAAAGCGGCAACAACAACAGCAACAGCAGCCCTCAAGGCAACGGCAGCAGCAGCAACAGTCGCCACAGCTGCGCCCAAACGAAAGCGACGCACTGCAGCGTGCGCGGCCAACAACACTTCCATATCGCCGCCCATGACGCGTCAGCGTGCGCGTCTCCAGATCTCCACCAGCAGCAAATAAGCTAAACACACTCACATTCAGCCTGACTATCAACCCCCGTTCGTTCATGTCAGATATGACTTTTTGTTCAATGTTTAGTCATTGGAACATTTGTAATCCAATGCCCAAAACTGCTGTAACATAGAAGAAACAAGAACAGAAATAACTACAACTACAAATCCTATGTCTTTGGTTCTAGTTACTGTTTAAGTCTAAGCGCGTTTCCATTGTCTTACAGAAGCAAGTGAAGTGCCAAAAGGCAAAAGGAAGGAACGAAATGAAAACAAACAAAAAATATTTGTCATGAGCCCGTAACTGGAGCTGGGCTACTTGATTTTTTTTATTTAACCCAAAATTTGGTTGTTGTACACCTTTTGTGTTCCATGTATTTTTCAATGTCTACTTCTAAATTATTTAATTAGCTTTTAATGATTAATTTCGTAAATGTTTATTTTGCGCTTCACTTGCTTTTATTAAAAATGTCTTAAAAACTATGCTAAATATAATAATACAAAAACTGGTCTTCAAGACTGAATCATAACAAAACGAATATTATATAAAAAGAACTCATTAAAAAACAAAAAATAAAAAACAAAAGGCAACTGATAAGCAAAAAATAAAACTAAGAATTTAATTTAAATCTTAAGCAAAAAGTATTAGAACAAAAAACGTACAGAAAAATGTAAAAAAAAAACAAACTGTAATTTATAAGCCATTCCTGATATGATATTTTGTTTTATATGATTTTTAGTTTCCGGAAAAAAATTAGGAATTTCTTTCTTCTATTCTACTATTACTATTATTACATTTGTATAATGTACGTGTATTCAGACTGCCTTTGAGGCAAGAAAAAGAAACCGGAGAAAAACGCCACAACTAATATTAATTTCCTACATTTAATTAAGTTTATTAGAATTTATAGCTTAGACAACAAACTAAACAATTCATTCACGTATAAATAATAATAAAAACAAAACGTAAACATATATAATCTATATAGTATATATATACAAACATTGATTATAGTGCATACCGGTCAAATCAACTGTGTGTTGTGATATGAATTAATTTATAAACAAAGAAAAAGACAGCAAAATTCGAATTTTGCTTTTAATGCCACAAGAGCAGAACCCAATAAAAACAACTCTCTAACTCTCAATCTACCCAAACAACATTCATCAAAACAAAAATAATGTAATTAAATCTACAGTACATAATTTATAAGCATTGAGATACCAACGAATTGGGGAAACAGCTAAACTCACAAGTAATATGTATTAGCCTTAAGCTTATTACAGTTTCAGATGATTCCAAAAAACACAAAAAAAAAAAAAAAGATCTATTGGATAATTCGATAAGAACACACACCAGAGCAAAATTACTTAAAACACATAGCGAGTTGTATGCGTCAATAAATCCATAAAAAACAATTAATTTAAATAGGTGAGTTGTCTCTTGTAAAAAATATTATATGTTGATAGTTAAATTGGGTGAAAACACTACTCTAGTCTGGGATTCGAATCTGCCTTTATTGTAAGATTTTTAAAAGTAAGTGTCCAACTCATTTTTTTGTTTAAATTCTCACTCATCAAACGTTTCCATTTTAGTGGGCATTACATTCCACAGATCCTGCAGTTTGTATCCTTCGGGTATGCGTTCCATGGCAAAGCCCAGTTCCTTGCAGTAGACGGGCTCAGGCGTTGTCAGCTCCGTGGTCAGGGCGCCCATGCAACCGGCGGCAAGGTAGTTGTTCAACTTGGTATTGATTTCGCGCTCCTGGCGATCGTCCAGCTCCTGGTATTCATCGATTTTAAACTGTGTAGCCTGGGCGGCTTCCTCAGCGGCGGCGGCCAGACGCTGGCGCGCATCCTGCGGATCGTAGTGGACGCCCAGGTTCGGCTGGTCCGAGTAGATGGTGTGCAGGGAGCACAGCTCCTTGAAGAGTCCGTGCAACCGCTCGACGGGATCAATGCGAAAGCCCAGCACATAGCCGCCGCCCGTCTCGGCGGTCTGGATGACCAGCGCCGGGCCGTACTTGGACTCGCGGATGCGCAGCTGAAGGAGAATGAGTCAGCCATTTCTTCGGATTGACGGGCACTCTACTCACGTTCTCAATCTGCAGGTAAGGCAGGCTGATGTTGAAGCTCTCGTTGGCGTCCGCGTACCAGACCAGACGTATGTTGGTCACCACAAAGCTGCCCAGGTTGCCCTGGTCGCTGGACAAATTCCAAACGCCCTGCACCTGGCTGTACACCTGCTCATCCGGCAATATGATAAGCTGACCCGCCTGCACAATGGCCCCTCGCAGCTTGAGATCCCTGTACAGAAACGTGCGCTGATACAAGCTGCGGGAGGGGGAACACCGGTAAGTGGAAAGTGGGCTTAAGTTACCAGTTGATTGCTACGTACAGATGCACATCAAAAACGCTGGCAAAGATGGGCTGGTCACGTCGCGATGTGTCGCCGGAGACGTCCGTGAAGAGGAACTCGAAGCGGGTCTCGTTGCTGATGGCCAAAATATACAGTGCCTGGCTGGGTATGCGGCCCTTGGTGTGCATGTGCACCAAGCGGGTGCTGGTGCTGCCTATGCGGGCATAACCGATGGCTGGAAGGGCGGGGAGACAATAGATCAGATGAGTCAATAGATCAGATGTTAGAATAGCTAGTATAATAATAATAATGTCAGTTAGTAAGTCTGTCAATTAAGCGGCTAGTCAGTCAATCAATCAATCCTTCAGTTAAACAGCTATTTAGTCGGCCAACCAATCGGTTATTCAATAAGTTAGTTAGTCAATCAATCAGTTAGTTAATCAATCAATCAGACAACCAATCAACTTGTATTTCATTAGAAGTTCAGTCCGTTAAACAATTATTTAGTCGATCAATCAGTAAATCAATCAAGCAGTCAGTCTGTCAGTAAAATAATCATGTAGTGGGATAATCAGTAAGTCAGTCTTTCAATCAGGAAGTAAATAATCGGTTGGTCAGTCACTAAATCAGTTAGTCTGAACAGTCTACAATCAATTACGTAGTCGGCTTATAAAATATTTTAAAAAAATTCATTATTTCGGTACTCGATCAATTAGTCATTAAATCAATTAGCCAATCAGTCAGTCAATCACTTGGGTACATCAATCAGCTAGACAGTGAATTAAATTTAATACTCCTGTTTTAAGTAGAGTTGGAGCCCCCCTTTAGAAACGCACACAAATTGAACTTTTTGTGGACCAGTGAGTGCCAAATGATGCGCAGATTGGTGACCAGCAGCCTGCCCGTATCCCCCGGATTGCCCTTGCTGTCCTCTATGTGGTAAACAGTGTCCAATACCTTCTCGCCGTTGCGTAGATGCGTTTGCCTGTCGAAAGATATGGCCCAATTAGGATTGGTTTCCGCTCGAGGCGCATAACTCACAGCTGCGGCGTGTCAAACTTCACTTCTTTGTCCTCCCAGAGCAGGCTCCGGTCCAGTGCGTCCATTTTACTCAGAGTTTTCAACATTTTTCCAAGCTGTTTGATTTATTTGTTGTGTTCTTTGGTCAGTTGTTGCCAGGCAACGTTGGGAGTTAACAGGTGAGGCCGGCTGACCGAACAGTGAATACCCTTGCAAACAGAAGTGTTAATACTGATCACGAATATTGGAATTTTTATAGTACTAATACAATCGTTACAATTCATATATTTCACTACAATTTAGATTATGTATAAAAAAAATATATATATATTTGTTTTAGTCAAAATGCTGCTGATGTTTTCAAGTTTTTTGTTTTTTTAAATTATCTTAAGCTAGATTTTAGCCAGGCTAATCAATGGAAATGTACTTTAGAATATTGGCAAACATTCAGCTTAAACGTATTGGCAACATTTAAACAAGAATTCTTCACACGCACACATACACACATACTCAAGGCAATCGGTGCACATCGAATACGAAATGAATCATTTAAATAATATATATACAATAGGCCACTAGATGAAGGCACATTTTCGGGCGCTTCACATGATTATCTGCGGCTCGGGCACGCTGGCCGCAATGCTCTTATGGGGCAGCACCTGGCCGCCATTCACGTACAGCTCATCCTTGACAATGACATCCTCGCCGAGCACGGTGATGCCCTCGATGCGCACCCAGCGTCCCACGATGGAGCGCCAGCCAACGATGCACGAGTCCAGCCAGGAGTGCGAGCGCACAATGGCGCCCTTCAGAATGGTCGAGCGCTTGATGCAGACACCGTCCTCGATGACGACGTCGGGTCCAATGGTCACATTCGGGCCGATGCGACAGCCCTCGCCAATCTTGGCCGTGGGATCGACCAGCACATTGCCCACAACGCCGGAACCCGTGTACAGCTTGGTGGATTGCTTCTGGCGCAGCGAGCTGAGGTAGAGGCACATGCCTGCCAGGGAAGAGAGAATAGTTAGTGAGAATCGGAGTTTTTGCTTTAACGGGCCCCTTTTAGCAATCTTATCAGCAATTACGGCTCGTTAAAAGCGTTCTATCACACAGCTTTACCTGCAATCTGTTCTAAGAAATCAGGTAAAAACAATCAAGAATGTTACAGACGGGTGTAACCGACCGTGCAGTACTTGTACACATGCTTACAAAAAATGTAATATATCGATTTTTGTAATTTACGGGAGTGATCCATCTTCAGAGTAGATCATCAAAAATTTTATGAAATATGGATAATATCGATTTGCCACGTCCCCAGTGTGTTAACAAATTTGTGGGTGATCTTTAGAGAAGGTCATCGGTAATCTCATTACACAATTTGATGTGTCTAGCTTTTAAACTGACGGAGATATATAGGTCCAACAAATTTGAACATTCTCTGAAGCGGATATACACGAGTTTAGTCTCTATCGGACATTGCACAAACCTAAAATGCCCTTTTCACTTCGTGAACGAGTTTAAATAAAGCTAACCAGGAAAATTGATTAAAGACATGTTGCGGAACAGTTGGCAGATAACACCGAAAATGGGCCAATTAAAGATAGCGTTCGCTCGATGTGAGTCAGGCCAGATAACGCACCGGTTAGAAAGTCTTTGGGCTGTCCAATATCCATCCAAAAGCCAGTCAGCTCCATGGCGTAGAGCTCCTGCTGCTGCGCCATATCAGGAAAGACCTCCTTCTCAATGGACGTCGGCTTCACCTCGATGCGTTCGAGCACGGTGGGATTGAATATGTAAATGCCTGCATTGATCTTGTTGCTGACAAACTCTTGCGGCTTCTCAATAAAGTTCTTGATGCAGCCCTGCTCGTCGTAGAGCACAACACCGTATTTGGAGGGCTCCTCAACCTTGGTGACTACAATGGTGCCCTGTTTGCCGTGGTTGCGATGGAACTGCATCAGCTGCTTGAACGGGAAATCACAGATCACATCCGAGTTGAGCACAAAGAAGGGCTCCGCACTAGCCGCCAGCAGAGGCTTGGCCAGGGCCAGGGGTCCGGCTGTGCCAAGGGGTTCGCTTTCATGTGAAAAGATCAGTTCGACGCCCAGTTTGTCGGCCTCCACTTTCAGCTCCTGTTCCATTTGCTCTGCCCGATAACTGACCGCCAATATGACCTAGATAAAAGTTAAATCTTGTTGCGTAACTGTAATTGTCATTGTTGTGGCTGTAGTAAAGCTCACCTGACGACAGCCCGCATCGACGAGCGCCTCCAGCTGATGCAGCAGTATGGGCTTGTTGGCAAACTCCACCAGCGGCTTGGGCGTGCTCAGCGTCAGCGGACGCAGTCGGGTCCCATAGCCGCCCACCAGGATCAGAGCCCGGGCGCCCGAGCCGGCTGCCGTATTTGGAGAGCCACACATTGCAATCGTTGTTGGACACGTCACAGAGTCAACAAAAATCTTGCGATGACTAAAACGAAAGATTTTTTATTTAATTTTGTCGACTTTAATTAATGCTACTCACAAGTTGTTGCTGCTGCTGTTTCTGATAAGCCGCTTGTAGTTGTATTCTTGTTTCCGTTGGCTCGTTCCTATTGGAAGCGACGCAGAATGCACGTAGAACTGGGAACACGTATATAAATATGTGTGTTTGTGTGTGTGCTTGCGCCAGCCAATGTCACGTATCTATTTGTATGCGGATCAAAATTGTGAGCAACATGAATTTTCTTACACCATAAAATTCAGAATTAGTTTCAGTTTGCGGGTGTGTGCGCGCGGGCTGTTTTTTTCTTGTAAAAAATACAAATTAGTAAATAGGGTTGTCCAAATGGTATCGAAATATCGCTATTTGTATAGCCGCCATACAAAGATACATCGATATCTCGATAGCTGTGTGCTGCAAGATATTGAGACTTGCGGTGTTTGGTAACACCGTTTTCGGGAACAGTGTGACCTGTGCTGTTAACAGCAGTGTCGGAGTCGGAGTTTTGTTACGTGTGGAAATTAATAAAAAAAAAGAACTTTGTGAAATTTGTGCAAATCATTCTTAGCAAATTAGCCAAAGGTAAGTGCAGCATTTAGTGAAGATCAGTTATGCAAATAAAAATAATATGATGAGTTACTTGTCGTACATCATAAATTTGCTGCTTGGTGCTCCACTGGCCACACATACACACGCGCACACAGCATGCCCACATTCATATACAGACATATTTGTATATTTCGTCGAATCAGCAGCAGCCTCTCACACATACAGACGGAAAACAAAATGTCGACCATTTGCATTTTATTTTTGATTGCTTTTTACTGCATTTCTGAAATTGATCTTGTACATTTAATGATTTTAACAAGTACACGATAATACATTTCGTCAACTTGTGCTAAAATATAAAGAATCTTATTAAAGTGTCCCAAAGTGTGTGCAGCGATAAAGTTGTGTGTGTGGGCCAAAAGCTTCGATATTGATTTTTACAATGGCTTTTGGGGTAAAAATGCAAAGAAAAATTGCTTGGAGTATCTAAATGTTCATATGGGTTGCTTTAATTGTTTTATTAGTTTCTGTTATATATTTATTGGGCGTTATTAATATGTGTATATGTGTGTCTCAGTTTGGTTGGCAACGCTGATCGAAGAGCAGTTATTGTAGGCTGCCCCCAACCATCTGTATTTGTGTGTGTGTTGTGTATATATTAAGTTTTATTTATTCTATTTTGAATATTTATATGCATGCTTTCATATTCCTGACTGATGCGCAGCATCTTGTTAAGTTTTACTTTCTCTTTTATTTATGCTGCGAACGGCAGCGTCCAAGAGTGTGCTCGTGTGTATTTGTGTGCCTCCCTCAATGCAGCGGCAGCAGTCACGTTGGATTTCATGCGCACCGTATTTTATTTTATTTTATTTGTATTTAATTTTGGCCTCTTGTCAGCTTTTTATATGGCTATGAGTTTGCATTGTGCCCGCTGCCGTTGCTTTGTTTGTATTTATTTGCTTAGCTTTTATGGTCACATTGCATTGAGTTTCTGAAGGTTTGTTCTGGTGATTGGCAACTCGTGTTCAATTTTTGCAAGTAATGCTCTGCAACAGCGGCAACACTTGGCACCTAATGATCAGACATTTGAATTTGATACTTACACACTCTTATGAAATTCGTATACATACGCGTCATGTGTGTGACGTCACTGAGAATATGTGATTTAATGCTGCGCACGAAATGGGACCACACTGGACCAAGGTCATATTTAAATAGCTGCTGAAATTATCGATAGCTTATGTTATTGTCAATTGATATTTTGCATTGCAATTTATTAAAAAAGTTGATATTATTTAAAAAATTATATATAAACCAACGCTGGTACGCTGCTTCCACTTGAGTCAACCTTGAAAGTTGATTGAACTGCAAAAGGAAAATATTTTGACCCCAAGTCCCAATGCAAACACACTCCAGAGCAGTCAATTGCCTGCTCGCCTGCCGTCGCCTACGGGCCGCATATACATAATTTGATTTCCGTTGCCGAGAGTGTGGAGCAGCTACCGTCCTTAAATACAACAACATCATGCCTGCCTTTTTTCCAGTGCAGCGAATAAAAACAAAATCCTGTTGTGTGTCTGTCTGACGGCGACTTTGTATGCATAGCAGCGCATTTGTGTGTGTGAGGGTTGGCGCACTGGTATTGGTGCGTTTCATTTGCTTTCTGCGCTTTCCACGCTGTTTCGCCCCCTCAAAAAGCCAAAACACAATTCGAACTTACTCTGCGCTTAGTCTGTCCATCGCCTGGCTGACTTTGTTAGGTTTGTGTGTGTGTGTGTATAAGTGTGTGTATTGGTGCGCCTTTGTACATTGAACTCGGGTGCCAGGGGCCCAGTGCTCGCTCTGTCCTATTCCTGGCATCTCGAGTTGCAAGAAGTCTGTCACGTTCTGCATTTGCTTTCCTCTTTTTATCTGCCAGGGTTGCGGCATATTCGTTTTAAGATCGTGTTTGTCCTTCTACACAAAAAAGAAACTGAAAATTGTATCGAGAAAAACAGGACCATGAAAAGGAAAAAAAAAATATCTTTAATTGTTATCGATTTTAGTATACAACTATCGATAGCATGTTTATTAAATTATTTCAATTGGTTTTGTGTGCCGAAATAAAGTGCGTTTAGAATATAAATGAACTGTTAAATATATCTAAAGATCAAAAAGAGTATAAATTATTCGTCTTTCGTTCTGGTGTAGTTTTGTAGTAATCCTTCATTCCCTCTACTTGTTGTTGCTTAGTTTTCTTCCCGTTTTTTGTGGCCAGCGTTTGATTTTTGTTTTCTTTTTCTTTTGTTCTTTCTTGTTTGATTCTGCGGGTCGACGCATCCTTTAGGCCGCCATGAAGTTCCGCGCGAAGATGCAGGACGTGCTGTACATGCGCGAGTTCCAGGCGATAGCCGTCACCCTGTCCAAGTTGGCCAAGGATTGCGTGATGATCCTGGGGCAGGAGCGCATGCATTTCATTGTAAACGAGGAGCACAGCTCGACATCGTCGCCGCTCGTCTGGGTGAGCATTGGCGCTGCCGACTACTTTCCGGAGTACAAAATGACACCCGCTCAGCCCGACCAAGAGTTCATCGTGCTGGTCATGTCCGCGACGCATCTCAGCCGCGCCCTTGCCGTGCTGCGTTCCGGCAGCAGCTCGAGCAGCAGCAGCAGCAGCTGCCCGCACAGTTGCAAGCTTAAGTTGAAGCAGATTCAGTTTCCCTGCATCTCGGTGATCGCCTCGGTGGTGTCGCCCAACTCAGCGGAGCCGCGCGAGGTGGTGCACGACGTGCCCGTCACTGTTGTGCCCGCCAGCGACTGGCCCTCCTTTATGCTGCCCAAGGTGCCGCCCACGCAGATGGTGCTAGGCGTGCCCTCGATGCGGCTCCTGCGCAGCCTGATCGACAGGCTAAAGAACATTTCGCCGAATCTCATTTTTCATGGCAGCGCCGCCGGCGAGATGAATCTGGTGGCCGAGTCCGAGATGGCCACAATCACGACGCGTTTCAGCCGCCTGCTGCTCCACAAAGCCGCCAAGCAGCAGACCCATGTGGATGAGGTTTCCTGCTCGGTGGACTCGCGCAAGGCGTCCGCGTTCTTCAACGCACTCCAGCTGCCCAACGAAGAGATCGTGATTGGCATCGACGGCGAGCGCTGTATTTGCTTGCAGCTGGATATTCGCACCAACGTTGTTTTGCATTCCATTTTGCCAGCTGTTTGCGTTTAGAGCTAAGAAAAATTTTAGTGCCCTTTTAAAAGATATACTGAATTATTCCGAACCTAAATTAATATTCATGAATGTGTGCATAAACCAAAGGTTGTAACTCATAACTGTTGTTTATTCTTCAATTTCGGGCGAATGGGGTCAGTTATCAAAAAAGCTATGTAAAAATGTACAGAAAGTGTCATCGATAGGCGCTGAATATCGATATGCAAACGGGCAGCGCATCATCTATAAGCGAAAGTTGATTGTTGTTTTTATTGTTATTTTTATGTGTGTTGTGCGCTCGGCTGCTGTTCGCCCCAATTTGGCAGCGACGTTCGCGGCTGCTGCGCAGGCCGTGGCCTCTTTTCTGTGCAGCGGCAGCGACGTCGACAGAGCGGTTGCGCTCGCTCTCTTGAGCTGTTGCATTGCCTTCTATGTATGTGCGTGTGTTGTTGTTTTTTGTTTGCATATTTATTGTGTTTTGTTACTGGTTTTACAACCTCATCTGTTTGCTTGCTCACAATTGCAATCAACTTGAATTTTTTTGTTGTTGTTGTTGTAACTCGCGCTGCATTTGCAGGTGAGTAGCTGTTCAAGTAGGCCAACAGCGACGTTGACTGCGCTGCGTGGGCCGCTCAACAACGTCACTCGCTGAGCATTTGTCGTGCACGGGTCAACAGCCATTTTGGTTACGATTTTGCCTCATTTTAGCGATAACTGCTAAGAAGCAATATAAACAAATAAAGTGTTATCGGTCTTTAAATATAAATAAATGGCTGGCGTTTTATCAACCCCTACGTGGCTGCGTATACCTGTATATATATATAGATATATATATGTGTGTAGACAGGTCACATAATCAGAGGCACCCTATAAGAAGATTAGTCACAGCCCATCCATGAACAATAAACTTCTAAAAACAGCTGTTTGTGTAACCCAAGAAGAACCTATCCTTCTCTCTCTTGCACACATATTGACACTCATGCGATCAGCTGATCAGGTCAATACCAATTTCTCTCTAACGGGCGTCGACTCATACACACGTAAAACGCAAGAACAAGAAAAAAGAACTCCAGTAAGAGAGAGCAACGTATGCACATTCAACCCCCAAAGCGCTCACGCGCTCTCTCACTCTCTTAATCTTATTTGGAAGCGCAGCCATTTTGAGTGTAATTAAATTTAGTTTGCAGTAAAGAAGTTTTCTTAATTTTATTACTTGTAAAATTAAAAAACATTAAACGTTTAGTTAAATTAGGTTTTTGGCGATTGCCAAGTGCGCCTCAGTTTAACTTAAATAATGAAAGGAAAGTTTGTCGGTTTGTTGACCTCATTGCCAGTTATCGACAAGGGTTGAGTGACCTGCTTAACTGCTGTTAAGTTTTTTTTCTTGCCTGTTCTCGACTGGTTTTTTTGCTCATCTATTAAAAGTAGATATTAACTTTGAATTGAATATATTGCATTTAATCGACTTGATCACATTCACTATATACATAAAGAATATTGGATTTTATGTTCCTTTGTGCATGTATTCTCGCCTGACTCACGACTTAGTCTCATTATCCACTCTCACTCATTTTGCGCTCGTTCTCGCTCATTTTGTTTCGTTCACGGGGTCGCTGTTGACGCTGTCGTTGTCGTTGCTGCTGCTGCCGCTGCCGTCAGTCGTGAGTTGGATTTGAGTGCGTGCACAGCTGAAAAAATGTTCGTGCCTCGCTGATGAAGCAAACGTTACTTTTTCTATATACCTGTGTGCAAGTACATAATGTATAGTAAAGGTGCAGTACTTTTTTATATAATTAATACAATTACATTAATAAATTATTACGTAGCGATTGCAAACTGTTCTTGAATGGCATGCAAAATTTGCCGTGCATTCGTTTATTTCAAGCAATTCTTCTTTTGCCTTCGCTTTGCTTTCGTTATGTATACGTACTCTTCAGCTGTGTGTGTGTGTGTGTGTGTGGCTGAGTGTGTATGTGTGTGAGATTGGGGCTGCTTGCCTGTGTGTTTATGAGTGTGTGTAACGTCGTCATGTGCTTGCCCCTCGTGCGTTCTCTGTCGTGCACATGCCGAGGCAAGCGACAACGTTAACGTCGCTGTCGACGTCAGCGTCGCTGTTCGTGTGCTCCCTTTTTGATATAATTTTTACTGGAAATCGACAGACATTCAGCAGCGTTAAAGAAAAAGTAAATATGACGTATTAAATTGAAATTTGCGTCCAAAATTAAAGTTATTTAAACTACTCGTACTTCGCTTTATTGCTTTATCATGAAATGTACTCGTTGTCTGTGTTATTTACTCGCTATCTCAGTGTGTATAACAGTATATAAGGTATGTGTGTGTGTGCTGCTGCCAGCGTTTTCATAGCTCGTTTTGTATATAACACGCATTGTATGAATCAATGACGTATTTAGATGTATATGGGTATATATGTGTGTTGCTTCGGCCAGTTTCTACTACGTTTTCTACTCCGCTTTGCAACAAGTAGCGCTACTTTTTTTTCGCCTATAACTTTTGTTATTGTTGCCAACTCAAGTATCTACTCTTGGCCGTCTCCCCTTCATAGCAACAGCAATGGCAAGGTTTCTACTTAATTGTTGCATACATTTACCTTGCGCTTACAGCCAGGGCTGCCACATACACATAAACGTTTCTCGAGTACTTTATTGCGTTCTTTCTGCTTACATTTTTCCTCTTATGGCCCTCAATGCGTCGCACGAAAATTTTCCAATGCAATTTACTTTACGGTTAAGTTGCCACAGTGACAACGGGCCCTTTGATTGTTGTAGCAAACCCCCCTCCCTGTAGAAAGCGCTACACACCCCACTTTCCTAGCGCGCTCTCGCTCGCACATACGCTGCTGCTGCCGCTGCTCAGCTGTGCGTAGGCCACAAAAGCAGTTTCGTAACAGAAAATAGAAAAAAGACAGCACAACAGAAAGAAGCACAAAATGAATAAATAAATAAATAACAAAACTTGACGGGGCAACACTGTTTGCAGTCCGTTACGTTCATTGTTGTAGCTGGCGTCATATGCTCGACTGCGTTACAACTAAAAATACATATTCATATATTTGTATATAAAATAAGTTACAAACAATACGCACTATAAAAACAAAGGGGTAACTGGTTTGCGGGGAGTGGAAGAATGTCTGCATGTGGCGCATAGAAAAACGCACATTACATAAAAAAGAGTACTCTAGTCGGGAGTACCCGACTAGGATATACTCTGTATCCAACAGTGACCTTCGAACTTACACACAACACTCCACTAGATGTTTCCTTCTGCCAGTTACATACACTTTCAAAAAAGCAATATACCCCTGTTCAGCTATTTACAGGGTGCAGGGTATACAGAGTGCTTATCAATTATGCTTGCCAGCAGCAGGGTTGACAAGTCTAGCCCAAAGGTAATTGCAGTGTACATACGATTATATCTGATATATTTATTCTAACCCTATATATAAAGTATGTATAGTGTATGTACATATCATTAAGTATATACTAGACAAGGCCCTTTACATTTTTCAATTGCTGCTGATAACGCAACAACAAACTGACAAACAACAACATGCCATATGTTGAAGTTGCCACACGCAAGGAAAATGCTCACACGCACACATATACATTTGTGGCCTCAAATTTTTTGTATGTATTTTTTTGGTGTGAAAACTTGTGATTTCAAGACAAACAAAACCAGCAAAAAAAAAATGTAGTTGAAAAATTTTGTTTTTTGACGGCGTTGCTGGATTCATTTTCAACGGCCTTGAACTCAATTTAGTTATATTTCTTTTGCATTATGCGTTGTGATTGACACTTGGTATATTGTGTTTCTTTTTTTGTTTCATATTTGAGCTGTATCGGCAAACTATGAGGGCGGCTGGGCATACGCACACGCTTAAAACTACGCATTTATTTTCTATAGTGTAGCTGAGACGTCGCGTCGCTGTCTGCGTCGCAAAGGGCGCCGTCGCCAACACACGTTTGCTGCTGACGCTGCCGCTGCTGCTTTTTGTCGTCGCAGCTACAATTGCCTTTTGCTTGTTTTGCTTTTTATCTTTTGTTCGTCGCGTGTGCTTGTTGTATTTTCATACGTATCTATGTATATACATGGGTGTGTATGTATAAATGCGGGATCTTGCATTGCGTTCTCGCATCGAAACAAGCATGACAAGTCAGACACACACACACATGCATGCACGCATGCACACGAACAAAAACGAGTTCGAACTCGTTTCTCGCTCGCTCGCACGTACATAGGAAGAAGGGGCAGTCAGCCAAACAGCGCAGCTCTGCTTACGAAAAGCAAAATATAAACAAAACTGCCGAGAACAGCTGATTAACAGCGCAGCATGTGCGCGCTCGCTTTATGTAAGTTCGTTTGCGTGTGAGTGTGTGTGTCTGTGTGAGTGTAAGTGCGCTCGTATTGCTGTAAACCATTTTCACTCAAAACAAGTCGCTCGCAGACAATCATCTGCGCACAGTTGACTCGCTCGCTCTCCCTCTTCTCTCTTTCTTTGTTGGGCACATGCACGTGTTGGTGACTGCTGCTGCTGCTCAAACAGCTGTTAATTTATTTACATATTTGTGTGTTTAGTGCGCACATATGTTGATGAAATGTGCTCAACGGCCTGTGAGAGTGAGTGAGAGTGTGTGTGTGGCGGTGATGGTGATGGTGGTGTATTCTTTTGTACCGCTGCTTGGTTATCATTTTTCCCATTTTTGCTGCCTTTTATATATTTCTGCAGGCACAAGGGTACCTGTCTTCGTTCCGAGGCAGTAAAATCTGCGTCTACCCTCTTTCGGCCGGTTCTTTGTTGTCACATTTGTTGCCTATTTTAGCCTGCTATAGCTCGCACATACAAATACACACACCCCTATGGTGTCGTCGTAAGCAGTTCCGTCTATTCTGTTTTCACTGATCTTTTCAGTTTATTCTCGTTTGGCTGCTCATTCAAGCAGTCATCAGGTCAGAGTCTAGATTTTACCTATTAAAAGGACATTCTTTGCACTTGTGCCAAGTGCAGCCAACTTAACAAATGTATCGATTGCCGCAAAACAACTCTGGCTAACGCTGAGCTGTGAAAAATAAATATATATTTTTATATTATAATGTCTTTAATATTTACTTACTAAAATTGTGTGATCTGTTTCTTTTATGCAATTACAGCACAAAACTCTCCGCTGCCCGTAATAAATCGTTAACACAGTGTGCACTCACAAAAATCACAACAGCATTAATAACTGAAGAAAAAAAACGTGAAACAAAGTACTCAAAAAAAAAAAAAACTGTTTAAAGTGTGAAAGAAACAAAAATACGAGTATATTATTAACATATATAAATAGATATAGATAATTGAAGCCAGGCTCCGTTGCCCTTGGCGTTCATCAACAAAAATAACAAAATAGGCTTAGTTTTAAATTGTAGTATAATATTTGAGTATAAGACAATTTATAACAACAAACAATTCTGCGTGAAGTTGGCATGTTAAGTGTGTTCGATGCCAGTGCGGTTAAGTGTCGTCTATGGCCGAGTCCGTTAAAAGTCAAACGCTCTCTGCATTGACGGAGGGGCAGCACGACGGTAGTACAATAACAACAACAACACCAAGAGCCACACAAACAGCGACGTCCACAGTCAATGCTCAGCGGCATTACCATAATATTATCAATAACAACAACAGCAGCAGCAGCATCAACAACAAAAGCAATAACAACAACAAGAAACGCAACTCAGCAACAAGAACAACTACGACTACATCTTCAGCAGTAACAACAGCCACATCCTCCGTCGCCGCACGTCGCTCTCGCAGCAAAGGTCGCAGCCAAACAACAACAGCAACAACAAACAGCAAGAACAACAAGAAATCGTCTGTCCCAGCCGCCGATCAATCGCGCCGCTCAACAGCATTTGGAAGCGTCTCCTGCGGCAACTCCGCGCGTCCCTCGATTATTTCGTCAAATAGCGTCAACGATTTGACGCTATCGCCGGGCAGTCGCAAGCGTCAGCATCAGCAACAGCTCAACAACAACAAACAAATACGCATCAACAGTCAATGTAAGTATTGCTAAAGTGAGAGCATTCTGTCGTATATACAGACAGAGACACAAAAGTATTGGCACTGCATGCAATTTAAATCTGCTGCTAATTTGCGACGTAATTGTAGTGGTACAGTGGTCAAAACTATTTTTCTTCAATCAACAAATCTTTAAAATAAAATATATTATAGATTAATTCTTAATTTAGTATATTTTTGTTTTCGTATTCTTTAGAATGTAGTTAATTTTATTTCAACTTCAAGCTGTCAGTCAAAACAGACACAGGGTGACGTAAAAATTCTACACGAGTTTTATAAGTGTATTGAAAGGAGCGTTAAAAACAAATTTAAATTAAGTCTTGTTTTAGTTTGTGGCTTTAGATAATGAATTGTTTGGCCTATTGTTATTACAGGATGACCAATGTAATTTTAAAGTATAAATTTAAATGATGAATTCTCTTTGTGCAGTTCTCTTTTCATTACAAATTTCATTTTGATATAATTAGCATATTGTACTAATTTTTTATGACATACACAGTTATCGATAGAAATATTTGCTGGAGCAGTCAAAGCCATAGTGTGGCCAATTTGCAAATGTTATTAAATGAATCGAATGACTAATCGATAGTAAGTCATTTTGTGTTGACAATTGGAAAAACTGTTTTGACTGTAAGTCTGCATTAGAAATACGATAGAGAAATATCTAAATTCATATAAAAAAGAGTGAAAAAGGAGAGTAGCAGCTTGTTTTTCGGCCGAGCCCACACTTAAACTAAATAAATAAATTTGTTTCTAAATTTAAAAGGTCATCATCGAAAGCAGCGCCAACCCCTTCAAAAATAAAAATATATTCAAAACTTAAAATATTAGAACAATTTTGCAAAGTTTATTTTTTTGGTTTTTCAAATCAACAAATTTAAAAGCAAGTTTTCGCCCCCAAACCCAAACCCAACCCAACCCAACCCCAAAGCCAAATCAAGCCAAATCCCCCCTCAACTTCAACTTCAAGCAAAAGAACTCTGAACATAAATTTTATCTAAGGCCCTCCTTCACACACACACAATTTATCTCTGGCGTTGTCATGTCATTTACAGCTGCGCCTGGTGGAGATCAGTACGTGGAGCTTAACTCGCCGCTCAAGAAGCGTCGCGTGCAGCAGCCACAAATAGCAGCGGCCACAGCTGCGGAAGTCGGTGCAGGAGGAGCAAGCGCGGGAGTCGGAGCCGGCTCAGGCGCAGAAGCAACTGCTGCTAGCGTCGAGAGTTTGCCGCATAGTCTGCTGCAGCAGCAGAGTACACCGCGCCTCGCATCTGGCGGCGACTGCGTGGCACAGCGCACGCGCTCCAAGACTCTAACGCCCGAGGAGCTGCCCAGCACCAGCAGCGCGGCCGCAGCGCGCCACAGCCGCAGCAGCAGCAACAAGAAACAGACAGAGGCAAGCGGCAATCACGTTATTGGCGTGACGCCACGGCGCGGTGCAGCTGCCCGCGCAGTAGGACGCAGCAACAGCGGCGGCAACAGCAGCGGCAACCTGCTCAGCTATTACCGCAAGACGCGCAAGGTGAGCCACACGCGCGCCAAGCCGGCAACAGCGGGAACAGTAGCATCGGCAACTGAAGCAACGCAGCAACAGCAGGAGAAATTCCCAGAGACGAGCGCACGCCTGCAGGCCAGCAGCTCGGCGGTAATCGCAGCCGCTGCAGCCATCGACGCGGCACGTCACGAATCCAACAGCACCAATAAAAAGGACATAAGCAAAGACAACGTTGTTGTCAAGCGCCTGGACAAGAAGAGCAACAGCAACAACAAGTACACCAAGTACCGAAAGAGTCTGCGCAACTATCAGCAGCAGCTGCTCGCCAGGATTGACGGCACAGCGGACAAGCAGCCGGTCGAGGGGCACGAGCACAGCTTGGAGAACGGCTACGGCAACTTGGTGGCGGAACAGCCGGACTCAGCAACAGCGCCGTCCTCAGCTGAGGGCGAGGGCGAGAACGAGGCGAATAGCCTAGACGCCACGCTCTTTGAGGACGAGGAGTGGGATCTGGTGCACGAGCAGGAGCAGGCACAGGACGACGACGACGACGACGATCAAGAGCAAGAGGACGAAGTGGAAGCCGAAGAGGAGGAGGAGGAGGTGGGTTTCTACGAGATAGTCAACTCGGCGGATTCATCATACGAGGAGGACGCCCAAATCGTTGCCGAAGAAGACGAACTCAGCGAAGAGGAGGACGTTGACGACGAGGAGGACGACGATCTCGAGGAGGATTTCGACGAAGAGGAAGAGGATCTCTCAGAGGGTGAATTCGCTGAGCATATTATTGGTGAACTTGGTGGTGAGTGCTGTTTGAATTTTGCTATTACCGCACACTAGACATAGAGATTCTATATATGTAGATATAGATACGGATTGACTAAAAGTTCATCATAGTTTAAATTGTGTAATATTTGAGATTTGTTTAACAATTAGTTTTATAGTAGGTAAATGAGTATATACCACAAGTTAATTTCTAATGGTATATATAATATATATATTTTTAGAAATTAAATATATATAAGCTGGAATTCAATTCAAGAAAAATCAAATCAAATACAAATATTAATAAAACTCAAACTTTGAAGGTGCCAGAGTATTAAAGCCAATTAGCTATCGATTAAAAATCAGTTATCGATGACAACTAGTTACAAAACTACGTGCTACTACTAAGAAAGCTGCAAAGTTTAAATCATGACTAAAAATATTTGACGCTATCTTTTGATGTTCAGTATAATATAAATTCAAGCTATCGATAACACAATATTGAATAAAAGCAGATTCTTATCGACAGACAAACTAAATGAAAATGTAGTGTAAAACGTATACAAATTTGAGCACATAAATAATTATTTTGAGTGCATTAAATAGACTTTGATTATTTTTGATCGTGAATTCCAGTTTTTAACCAAGTTTTGTAAATTTGTTATGTGGTTTTTTGTACTCTTTGGTTGAGTCTTAACGGAACGCTTGCATATTTTCAATTTGTATATAAAAATTGTGTAGTTATATTTTTCATTTCTTTACGCTTTCAACCAAAAACGACGAACGCTCCCCTTCTTTTTTCTTCCTATTTAACGCCAAATTAACACATAATGGGCCAGTGTTGCCACACCAAAATGTTAGGAAATTATTTTACGTATTTTGAGCTTGTTTTTGTTTTTATTTCTATATATATATTTTTTTTTGTCAGCTGCGCCAATTTCTTATCAACAACAACTGAAACATTTCTTGTACAATTGCCTTTTGCGCTGAATCATGTAGTCTACACACACACACACACACATGTACTCATGTGTATATATATTTTGTATTAATTGTTTTGGTGATAAAAAAAATATATATATATGTTTATTTGTACGTGTATATAATGTTTCTTCGAAATGCCAACGCACTTTGGCAAAAGTCAGTTGCAATTTTCACGTCGCGCTGTTTAGAACGTAAATTGTCGAAAAGTTCAAATAGTTAAAAGGAATGAAAAGTTACGTGTTGCCGAATATTAGATAAACTGTCGGACAATATAGCCAAGTGTGCACTGGATGAAATGTATATATATTTAACGTTGTTTGAATACCCAAAACTATATCTGGAGGTTTGTTTGTTTGTTAGTTATTTGATATATATAGCATTCAGTTGCTGATAAGATTTTATTTATGCATTAGGATCATATAAGAGAAAGTTATCGTTGAGTTATCTTTAAAAAAAAGTGTTGCCACATAAATTCAAATTTTTAACCAATTGTTCCTATAGCAGCCGTATCATATGGTTATCCGATTTTGATAAGTTATTGGCCATATATTATAAGCTCGTAAATACGGAGTTTGTGTAGATTATAGTGAAAAACAAAAGATTTTATTTTGAATAAGACTGCAATATTTGTCCGATTGTTTCAAGGGCAGATATATGATACATTATACAAAGAGTGATAGTTTCTAAAATGGCGTTACTGACCCAGTTATAGACCCAGGCTTTTGGATGTCAACTACCCAAGCAAGGCTGTCACTACCCCTAGGCAACCCCTACAATCAAAACACCCTACCCACCCCTTGTATACTGTGCTTCTATCTTAAAACAGGCCTCGCATTCATTCAGCAGCACCCCCATACATGCCCACCACAACAAGTACCCAATTAATACTCAATTCCACACATCTACTCGAAAAAAACGCCCATTAATTTCAACTACATATTTATTTTATTTTTATTTATTTATTGCTCAACTTGATTACATTTTTATGCATCGCAAATTGCTTTCATTTTAAGTGTATTTGTGTAGAACGTGGCCAGTGTGTACCCCTCACTTAAAATTAGGTTTTAATTTGATCGCAGAGTTGCAAATCGCCAACGTTTATTTTAAAATCATTTTGCACGTTGCTGTTGTTGTTGCAAGTGTTTTTTTTTAAACTTTAAAATATAATTATTGTTAATGACAAAAATATATTTTTATATAAACAATTAATTTAAATATGCAAAATATATAATATGCATATATGTAACAAATATATGTGGAAGTAACAAATATTTCATTGCTGATGCCTTGTGTTGTTGATGATGATGATGATGTTGTTGTTTTTGTGCAAGCAAACAAATTGTATATTAATTACTGTGTATATGTATATATATATATATACATAGATATATATTTATATATGTATATGTATATATATCTATGCAAAGAAGCAGCGTCGTCACAGTGTGGTGTGCACTAGAGCAAGAGCAAGAATGAACAAGCGAAAGAGCGAGAGAGAGAGAGAGAGAGAGAGAGAGAGAAGAGTTTAAGTAGGAGGAGCAGGAGCAGCAGCAACAACAACAACGACAACTATTAGCAGCAGCAACAACAAAAGTGCAGCAACAACGAAAACGCATTGCGATGGGGGCAACAACAACAGCAGCAAGATCAGCAGCGACAGCAGCAGGAACATTAGTGGCAGCAACAGCAACATGTTACTGCCGTCTCTTGAGCTAGTATGCGTGCGTATGTGTATGTGCGTATGTGTGTGTGTTCTTTAAACGCACAACACCGTCATGAAAATAGTTTAGTGCCGAGCAGCAGCAGCAGCAGCAGCAAACACAACAACAACAACAACAGCAGCAAGCAGCAGCAGCAACATCATCATTGTCAGCGACTGAGCGTCGCCCCTAAAACACAGTGCCCTCCATCTCTTGAAGCAGCTGTTCCCTTATCCTTAAGTCCCCCCACCCCCTACGCTCTCTCTCCAACTCTTTGCATTTACCAACAACAACAACAACTAACGTAGTAGACTAGCTGCAAGCAAAAATAACAACAAAAACTATAAACAAAAAAAAAACAAAGCTGTTTAACTGTTGTCTCCCACTACTCTACCCCCTCTCTACTTGCCGCCCAACAACAACAACAACTATAACAACAAAAGCTGCCACACACTCGAATCGCAGCAGCAGCAAACGCAGCAGCAGCAGTAAACATTCAACAACTGCTAACAACAACAATAGCAGCAGCAAACGGAACAAAAACACGCTGGCAACATATCCATCAACACCTGCGACACCGACAGCGTCGGCAACACCAGCAGCAGCAACAGCTGCAGTCGCACCAGCAACAACAACAACGTCCGGCTACCATCGTGCCGCCCCCCCTGGCCAACAGATTGGCGGGCACGGGGCGGCACGTGCCACACGGAGCAACAGCGCTGCTGCCGCTGCCGCTGCTGTTGGCATTGTTGATTACAGCGTGCTGGCCACGCCTCCCCAGGCAGCAGCGGTTGCGCACATGACACCCTATGCCACACAGCAGCAGCACCAACAACAACATCATCAACAGCAACAGTCGCTGCCGCCACATCCGCAACAGTTGCTGCCTGCGCATCAGTTCGCTGCTGCGCATTTGTCTTCCTTTGTGACGCCCGCGACGCCAGCGACGCAACATTTTCAAGCGGCCGCATATTTCACGGCCGCACAGCCGCAACATCATCACCAGCAGCAGCAACATCAACACCAACACCCACACCATCAGCAACAACAACAACAACATCATCATCAGCAACAACAGCAGCAGCAGCGACAGCAGCCGCATTATTATCATAGCTCGGCTGCTGCTGTTGCTGTGCTCAATCTGCAGCAGCAGCAACATCCACAACAACAACAACCAATTCACTATAACTCCGCAGGGCCGCAACAGCCGCGAGCAGCGCCGCCGCCAATTCTCTATCAGCAGCCGCGTTACGCAGCAGCAACATTTGTGCCGCCACCAACACAACAGCAGCAGCAACCAGCCTACGCACAGCAGCAAAATTCTTCACTACGCCGCAGTTCACGTAGCAAAACGGGTTCCTGTGTGAGTTCCGCAGCAGCCGCACAGCAGCAGCATCATCTGCAACAGCAACATCAACTGGCAGCAGCAGCTGTTGTTGTTGCGCCCGGCACGGCTGCTGCTGCTGCCGCCGCGACACTACAGCAACAGCAACAGCAGCCGCCCAATCAATATCAATATCATCAGCAATTGGGCGGCAATACGGTTGTTGTTGCCGTGCGCCAGCAACAACAACAGCAGCAACACGTGGCTCTGCAACAACAGCAGCAGCAACAACTGCATCAGCAGGCACTGCAACAGCAGCAGCAACGCGCAACAATTGTTCAGCCTGGTTTTCTGTTCAGCTACCGCAGCAATCACAATCAGCCGCCACAGCAGCAGCAGCAACAGTTGCCCAAAGCGACGCACAGCAGTGGTAAGTGTTGTGGAGAGACACTGAAGAGGAGAAGAAGAAGTTTGGAGCACCAGCAAGAAGAGGAGCAGCCAGCAAAGCGGGACGGCGACCATCATAAAAAAAACCCATTGGCTTCAAACAGTTCCCACTTTTTTTTCAAACTTTTTGATTTTTTTTTTGTAAGCCCACACACATACGCACGCAGCACTTTACGTTATTTATTTTAGGTTAGGTTTTAGGCAATAGGCGTGGTCCGTTTTGTACGATATGTATATATATATATATATGCCTGGTACTGGTCCCGGTTTTGTTTTTGTTGGTGCATTTTTACAGCTGGTGTTGGGTCATCAATCAATCAATCAATCAATCAAACAAATTAAAGCAACCAAGTGACAGTTCTTTTAAGTAAAGCCAAAAAACGATCGATAAAACACAGTTTTAAAATTGTTCTGTTGATCAGAATATAATTACTTTTGTTTTTGTTCTAATACTAAACAGACGTACTCTTGTTTGTTGTGAATATCGATAAGTTGTTTATCGATAGTTTGTTGCGCTTTACCAATAATATCATTTATGCATATACGTTATACTCTCTCACCCCCCTCTGCTGTCGTCGCGCGCGTATCGCTTTGCTCGCGTGTCTGCCCTTAATCCCACATCCTTAGAAAAATCTGTTCTAATTTCTCTTTTGCATTTTCTCTCTCTCTCTCTCACTCAATCGTTCGCTCGCTCTCTTTTCGTGTTGTTAAACAAAAAAAAAAAAAACAAAAAAATCGCAATTCTTCAATTCAGCAGCTTCGGATGCTTTAACATATAGTTTGATGGCACAACAGCAACAACAGCAAGCGCCAAATGGACCGCCGCATGCAGGTGGACAGCAATTGACGTCAGGTAAAAGCCCAAGTAAAATACAAGCACACACACACACACACACAAATACGCATTTAACCCGCATACACACATACACATACATTTCATTTATTTTAATTTTCTGTTAAACACATAACACAGTTTTCGCACTGTTATCAAAAGGCGCACAGGGTGACTCGGGTGTTTAGTTGGGCCAAGCAGCCAGTTAATTTTTATAATTTGCAAACCCTGTTAACTATCGACAAACAGCGCTAACACTTTCTCTTAACTGTTTATGTTTGTTTTCTCGTAAATGTCGTCCCCCCCTCTCTCTCTCACTCTCCCTATCTCTATTTCTCTCTTTGTATTTGTGCTTTTGCTCTCTGTACGTTTACATTTGTATTGAATGCTTTAACAAACTGGCATATTTATATCTACTTAACTTTCCTCTCTCTTTTTCGCAGGCACAAATTCGGCCAATCTCAGCATCGTCGCAGCCGCTTTGAGCGCCGCACGCGACTCGGCGGCGAACGTTAGCAGCGCAGTGGGCGCCACCAGCAGCAGCGCTAGCGGCGGCAGCGGCGCCAACAGTGCCTCGGCCAGCGGCGGCGGCGGCAGTAGCAGCAATAATGTGACAACAACTGCAACGGGAGCAGCTGCTGCTGCTGCCTCAGCACAACCGACGTCGGCAGCAGCCGCCGCCGCCGCCGCAGCGGCCGCTACAGGCGCTGCCGCTGCTGTAAATGCTGCCGCTGCCGCAGCCGCCGCCGCCGCCGCCGCTGCCGCAGCAGCGGACTCGGAGAGCGATGACAGCGAAGTGGGACGCCTGCAGGCGCTGCTGGAGGCGCGCGGCCTGCCGCCGCACCTGTTCGGGGCGTTGGGTCCCCGGATGACGCACATCCTGCACCGGACGATCGGGAACAGCAGCACCTCGAAGGCGAACCAGCTGCTGCAGGGACTGCAGTCGCACGACGAGTCGCAGCAGCTGCAGGCAGCGATCGAGATGTGCCAGATGCTGGTGATGGGCAACGAGGACACACTCGCCGGCTTCCCGGTGAAGCAGGTGGTGCCCGCGCTCATCCAGCTGCTGCGCATGGAGCACAACTTCGACATCATGAACAACGCCTGCCGCGCCCTAGCCTACATGCTGGAGGCGCTGCCGCGTTCCGCGGGCACTGTGGTGGAGGCGGTGCCCGTGTTCCTCGAGAAGCTGCAGGTGATCCAGTGCATGGACGTGGCCGAGCAGAGTCTGACGGCACTGGAGATACTCTCGCGGCGCCATAACAAGGCCATCTTACAGGCGAACGGGATCAGCGCCTGCCTCACCTATCTGGACTTCTTCTCGATTGTGGCCCAGCGTGCCGCCCTCTCGATCACGGCCAATTGCTGCCAGAACATGCACGCCGAGGAGTTCCACTTCGTGTCCGAGAATCTGCCCCAGCTCGCCCGACTGCTCTCGCAGCAGGACAAGAAGTGCGTGGACAGCGTTTGCACCGCCTTCTGGCGCCTGGTGGAGAGCTTCCCCCACGATGGGAAACGTTTGCAACAGATCGCCAGCCCGGATCTGCTGAAGAACTGCCAGCAGTTGCTGGTGGTGACGCCGGCGATCCTCAATACGGGCACTTTCACCAACGTGGTGCGCATGCTCAGCCTGATGTGCGCCGCCTGCCCGGACCTGGCCATCTCGCTGCTGCGCAACGACATCGCCGCCACGCTGCTCTACCTGCTCACCGGGAACGCGGAGCCGGCGGCGGCTAGTGCCAATCATGTGGAGTTGGTGACGCGGCCGCCGCTCGAGCTGCTCGAGCTGACCTGCCTGATTGGTGAGCTGATGCCGCGCCTGCCTCTGGACGGCATCTTCGCCGTGGACGCCCTATTGGACCGACCCACGCTCAACACCCAGGACCAGGTGCAGTGGCAATGGCGCGACGATCGCGGCGCCTGGCACAACTACTCCACCATCGACTCGCGCCTCATCGAGGCGGCGCATTTGAGCAGCGAGGACGAGATCAGCCTGAGCACCCTGGGACGCACATACACGGTGGACTTCCACGCCATGCAACAGATCAACGAGGACACCGGCACCACCCGACCCGTCCAGCGCAAGCTGAATCCCAACTATGTGGCACCAGCTGCCGCCGCAGCCGCCGCCGCCGCCGCAGCGGTCACAACTGGACAGGATTTGAGCACGAGCGGAGCAGCCGCAGCTGCCGCCGCCGCTGCCGCTGCCGCTGCTGCAGCAACAGCAGCAGCTGCATCCACATCCAATAACAACAACAACAACAATAATAATCCGAACACCAACGCCAACTCGAACTCGAATCCCCTGAAGCGTCGCCCCTCGCTGGACGCGCGCATCGCCTGCCTGAAGGAGGAGCGCGGTCTGGCCGCCGAATTCATCAAGCACATCTTCAACGTGCTATACGAGGTCTACAGCTCATCGGCCGGGCCGAATGTGCGCTACAAATGCCTGCGTGCGCTTCTCCGCATGGTCTACTACGCCACCCCGGAGCTGCTCCGGCAGGTGCTCAAGTACCAGCTGGTCTCCAGCCACATCGCCGGCATGCTCGGCAGCAATGATCTGCGCATCGTCGTCGGCGCCCTCCAGATGGCCGAGATTCTGATGCGCCAGCTGCCCGACGTCTTTGGCACCCACTTCCGACGCGAGGGCGTCATCTACCAGTTCACCCAGCTGACCGACCCCAGCAATCCCATCTGCGCCAATCCCTCGCCCAAGCCCCTCAGCGCCAGTGCCACGCCAACGGCGAACGCCGGCGGTTCACAAAGCGCGCCTGCCTCGGCCAACAGTCTTCAGGTGAATCCCTTCTTCATGGACAACGTGTCCGCTACTGCCGCCGCTGGTGGCGGCTCGAGCAGCGCCAGCGCTACGCCCAGCAGCTCCAAGCATCAGTCGTACAGCGTGAAGAGCTTCTCCCATGCCATGAACGCGCTCACCGCCAGCGCCAATGCGGTGGCCAAGCAACAGCAGCAGCAACAGCACCACCACCACCAACAACAACAACAGCAGACAGCTCCTCTGGATGCGGGCTACAACTACAGCAGCTCGGCGCCCTGCTCCTCCGCTGCCGCCGCTGCCTCGTCGTCGTCATCCGCCGCCGCAGCGCCCGCGCCCGCTGCCTACTTTGTGACCGCCACATCCGGCGGCGCCGCCGACCCACGGCAGTATCTCAACTTTCAGCAGCCGGCGGTGCCGCTGCCCGAGCTGCAACCACAACAGCAGCAGATCGTCTACAACAATCAGGCAGGCGCCGGCAACTATCAGCAGCCAGCTGCCACATCCCAGCAGCAGCACTTGACTGCGGCCGTGGCCTCCACCAGCGCCGCCGCCGCCAGCAACAGCAGCAGCGGCGGCAGCAACAACAACAACGCCTCATCGGCGCTGCAGCACAAGATGACGGACATGCTGAAGCGCAAGGCGCCACCTAAGCGCAAATCCCAAAGCAGCGGACGCGCCAAGTCCAGGCAGGAAGATGCCGCCGCCGCAGCAGCGGCTGCCAACTCGGCCAGTTCCGCAATGCACGAGCTGCTCAGCCGTGCCACCAGTAAGTGTGCCACTAAAGAAGAGCCTGTGACGTCACAATTTTATTTGTACTTTATATGCATTGCATTTAGATTTCGATTTTTAGATTCGATCAAATGAACAGCCAGGGCTAGATAGAAAAGTCAAGGATGCTATTGAAACAGCTAGTCAGACAAACTGCTTAAAAAAGTTTATATATGGTCCTAGCCAACATCCAAAAGTAGAGTCGATTTAGCCATGTCCCTCTAGTTTTTATGCACACATGTATTTAAAATTTTCGATATCCAGTACCGATAAATATCGATTTTTAGGCTTGTTCACGCTTACAACCCCTTACCCTTAATTCGCTAAAATCGATTTATCGCTCATTTTGCAGGCAGATTACTGATAACTCCTTTTAAGGATCGCATAGTCAGTTTTCTGATGACCATTGAGATAGCTTTCGATATTGTGACGGAATTCTTTGGTTCTCTCAATCTCCCATCTGCAACATGTTTTAATGCCACCTTCCTCCATCTGCGCAGGTCTCGGCAGCAACACGGGAGGCGGACGCAGCACGCCCAGCTCAGGCTCTGGCACAGGCTCCGGCTCGGGCAATTCCAAGTCGCGCTTCAGCGCCGGCAACACGGGCAACGCGGGCAGCTCCTCGACGAAGTCCTCGTTTCTGGCCTCGCTCAATCCCGCCCGCTGGGGTCGCCAGACAGCGCATCATCAGCAGTCGCAATCGTCGCAGCAATCCTCGTCGTCGCATCACGGCCTGACCAAAGACGGCAGCACCAACAGCAGCTCCTCGGCTGGCGGCAGCAGCTCCGCGACAGGCGGACTCAGCTACACGGGCTCACAGCACGCGGCGGGCGGTGGCGGCATGAACGCCGCCGCAGTAGCGGCCAGCATTAGCAAGAGCATCTCGCACGCCAACCTGATGGCGGCGGCCAATCGGGAGCGCGCCCGCCAGTGGGTGCGCGAGCAGGCCATTGACTTTGTGAAGCGCTACACGGAGCAGGAGGCGCGGCGCAACAGGGCGCGGGACAGCGAATCCGCCGAGCCGAGCTCGACCACTGCCGCCACCCTGAGCACCTCGCTGGCTAGCACCAGTGTCCTGGAGCGGCTCTCGAGCATTCTGCTGAAGCTGAATGGCAGCTACCACGACTGCCTGGACGCGCTGCTCGAGCTGAAGACCATCCTGCTGGAGAGCGACATCTCGCCGTTCGAGGTGAACCACTCCGGCCTGATCAAGGCCATGCTCAACTACATGACCAGCGAAGCGGGCCTCGTGGAGCGGGACGCCCGCCTGCGCAGCTTCCTGCACGTCTTTGCCGGGCTGCCGCTGGAGCCGCTGCTCCAGAACGTCGGCCAGCTGCCAGATATGGAGCCGGTCGCCTTTGCCGCATTCGTGGCCAAGCTCAACGGCTGCGTCACCCAACTGGAGCAGTTCCCCGTCAAGGTGCACGACTTCCAGGCGGGTCCCGGCGGACGATCCAATCAAAGCGCGCTGCGCTTCTTCAACACGCATCAGTTGAAGGTGGGTGCAACGTGAACATGAGATCCGTTTGTCGTAATTGAAGCTGACGCCTCTCTCTCTCCCATTCCAGTGTAACCTGCAGCGGCATCCGCAGTGCAGCAATCTGCGCCAGTGGAAGGGCGGCACCGTCAAAATCGATCCCCTGGCCATGGTCCAGGCCATCGAGCGTTATTTGGTGGTGCGCGGCTACGGCGGCATTCGCGCCGATTCGGACGACGACAGTGAGGAGGACATGGACGACAACGTCGCCGCTGTGGTAATGACCCAGTCGGGCTTCAAGCACAAGCTGCAGTTCCTCATCGGCGAGCACGTCTTGCCCTACAACATGACCGTCTACCAGGCGGTCAAACAGTTCTCGCCGCTGGTCAACGAGCAGCATGAGACGGACAACGAGTCCGAGATGCTACTAGGTGAGTCTTTGAGTTTTAGTTGTGTTTCATAAAACAAGAGAACACCACATGTAGCCACATGTGTTCACCACTCGCTTTTCTTCTTCCCGATCCCACAGGCAACAGCAGCATTTGGGTGCAGCAGCACACCATCTACTATCGTCCTGTCGAGGAGGAGACCGGCGGCAACAGCAACTGCAGCAGCAGCAGCAGCCAGGCACACAAGCAGCAGCAGCAGTCACAGGGTAACAGCAATGCCACGTCAAGCTCTTCGCAGCTGGCGAGCACCTCGTGCTCGTCCTCCTCCACGTCGAGTGCGGGCAAGAAGGCGCACAAGTCGAGCAGTAAATTTATGCGCAAGAAGACCGAGCTGTGGCACGAGGGGATTGCGCCGCCGGTGCTTTCGCCGCTGAAGCCGTTCCTGAGCAGCTGTCTGCCCGCAGATGTGGTGAGCGTACAGGATGCCTCGCTGGATGCGTTGTGCATGCTGCGCGTCATCAACGCCCTTAATCGCCATTGGGAGCATCTCTACGGGTGCGTCGTGCGCCAGAACATCATTGCCAACTCAGAGTTTGTGCATCCGAAGATCACCGCCAAGGCGAACCGCCAGCTCCAGGATCCGCTGGTCATCATGACCGGCAATCTGCCGCAGTGGCTACCGCAGATCGGCATGGCCTGTCCGTTCCTCTTTCCCTTCGAGACGCGCCACTTGCTCTTCTACGCCACCAGCTTTGATCGCGACCGTGCGCTCCAGCGCCTGCTGGACACCACGCCCGATCTCAACTCGGCCGAGTCCTCGGAGCGCGTGGCGCCGCGCCTCGACCGACGCAAGCGCGCCATTTCGCGTGCCGAGCTCCTCAAGCAGGCCGAGCACATACTCCAGGACTTTGGCAACTCCAAGGCGCTGCTGGAGATTCAGTACGAGAACGAGGTATGTGGGAGAGCAGTAAATATATGGTGTACAACTAACTATATATAAAATATTTGTGCAATGTCCGTCCTGGAAACCTTTATACATATTACAGGACTGATTATTTTACAATTCCCAATTGTTATTCTGTCTTTAATGCTTGTTTTTAACGCCCTCCTTTCGTTCAGGTGGGCACTGGCCTGGGACCCACGCTGGAGTTCTACGCGCTCGTCTCGGCTGAACTGCAGCGCACGGATCTGGGACTGTGGAACGGCAGCGACAGCTATCGGCAGAACTCGTCGAACATTGCGGACGTCGTGAAGTCGAGCAGCGCGGTGCTGCACATCGAGGATGCAGTGGAGGCCGGCAGCGAGACAACGGTGCTGAGCGCTGCCACAGTGGTCAGCAGCACCACGCAAACCACCACCACCACCACCAGCAACGCCCATCTGACCCGCTCCAGCAATCGCAGCAATGCGCTGCGCAATCAACAGCAACAGTTGCTGGCGGAGCACAGCTCCTCCAGCGCGGGCTCGAATGACAACGCTTTAAACATGATCATTGCACAGCAGTTTAGTGATATGGCGGCCAGCACGGATGCTGCGGCCGCCAACAATTCCACACAAGTGCTCGAACAGCAGTCGACAACGACAACAGTGACAACAACAACAACAGCCGCGGCAACGGCAACAACAATGCAAACCACTTCCACTGTCAGCTATGTCCATACTGCCCACGGCCTGTTCCCATTGCCCTTGGGCAAATCCTCCAAACTGCCACAAATGACCAAGGCCAAGTCCAAGTTCAAGTTCCTGGGCAAGTTCATGGCCAAGGCGGTAATGGACAGTCGCATGGTAAGCACAAAATCGAACAGAACAGAACTAAGCTCACTTTTTTCACTGTTTCCAACGTCTCATCAAATTCTAACCTATTAATATTTATCTCTCCGCTTCAGTTGGACTTGCCATTCTCGCTGCCTTTCTATCGCTGGCTGGTCAACGAGGAACTGTCGATTGGTTTGGCCGATTTGCTGCGAGTTGCGCCCGAGGTGCAGAATACGCTGGTGCGTCTGCAGGATGTGGTGCGCCAACGTGAGGATATCCAAGCCCTGCACGGCATTGATGCCATGGAGAAGAAGGAAATGGTGAGCAATTGGTGCAAACCGCACAAATCCTGATCAAATGTATATAACATAATGTGCTTCTTTGTGCAGATGGACCAGCTGGATTTGGATGGCTGTCCCATTGCCGATTTGGGCCTGGACTTTGTGTTGCCCGGCCATGCCAATATTGAGCTGTGCCGTGGTGGACGTGATACGCCCGTGACCGTGCACAATCTGCACCAGTACATCTCGCTGGTCACCTATTGGTTCCTCGTCGAGGGCGTGCAGAAGCAGTTCGAGGCACTGCGCGAGGGTACGAATCGAGAGTGGCATATTCCGATCTGTGCAGTATTTATAATCAATTGTTTTCCATCTTTATTCAAGGCTTCGATTCCGTTTTTCCCATACAACGTCTGCGTATGTTCTATCCAGAGGAGCTGGAGTGCGTATTTTGCGGCTCGGGCAGCGAACAGCATCAACGCTGGGATCTCAAAATGCTGCAGGACAGCTGCCGCACCGACCACGGCTTCCATCAGGAATCTCAGGCCATACAATACCTGTACGAGATTCTCGTCTCCTACAATCGGGACGAGCAGCGCGCTTTCCTCCAGTTTGTCACCGGATCGCCGCGTCTGCCAACGGGCGGATTCAAGGCGCTGACTCCGCCACTGACCATTGTGCGCAAGACATTGGATGGGAATCAGAATCCCAATGATTATCTACCATCTGTGATGACCTGTGTCAACTATCTCAAGTTGCCGGACTACTCCAGTCGTGATGTGATGCGGCAGAAACTGAAAGTGGCTGCCAACGAGGGCAGCATGTCCTTCCATCTGTCTTAAATTCATAAACTTATATAATCTAAACGCGTGACACACACATACATATACTATTACTAGTACTATTTAATCTATGGCTGATTATAGTATTCAAAAAAAAAAAAAAACACTGCAGCAACAGGAGAGCAGCAACCCAAACACCCAAACAACAACCAATCGATACAACATTCATACATTTGCGCCATTTTGCAATTTCTCTTTCTCTTCTTTTGCACATCGACGAGCAACGACTTTATACACTGTTCTTCAATTGGCCACACTTCGATATATCAACTATATATTCTATATATGTTGTAATATTCTCAAATTTGCTTATCGAAGAAAGGACATGGCTCACTTTTGCGTGTAGTGCAGCCTGTTGCTCTACCCCCACCTACACACACACACACACACACTTGCTCTTACCTCTCTTTCTCTCTACAGGTGGGTGCACACACTAAAACACACATGTGAACATTGCAATGGCCAACAATTGAAATGCTATTAAATAAATTAATTAGTAAAGCGCATAAATTGCAAGAAACCGAAAAAATTATTTCATATTGAAGATTTTCCTGAATTTCATTTGTTTAGTTCTTAGTTTTGGATTTCGCTTTTAGTGGAAAGTTTGCGTAATGATTAAAGCCAATTTTGTTATTAAGTTTTTTGTTATTTTTGCGGGCGTTTCGTATGAGGCTTAAGCCGAGTTTATGTTTATGTATATTCTATAAGCACGCAAAACAAAACAATTGTGTATCAATGGAAACGCTTATAACATTTATACTATATACATATACATATATATCTTATATAAGCTGAGGAAATGTGTTATTGCGACAATTTAGTTCTCTTTCCTCCCAAAACTTATACAGATATATGTAGAAATAAAATGAATTCAAAGAGAAAGATAAAGGTATACATTTAACAAATACAACAAAACAGAAACAAAAAAATGAACGCCCACCCTTGAAATTTAAATTAATGAATTATAATATTAAAGCTATATACATATGGAAATATATATATAATATTAATATACAATTTAAAGATCACACATACACTTATGTATCTAACAGGCCGCTAAAGCAAATAATCTGCTAGCTGTGTTAATTTATAATCATAGCCAACAAAAAGTAAGGGCGAAACAAGAAACAATTTAAAATAAAACAAACAAAAAAGCCAACATTTCGTTTGGCATCTACATCTAATGCTGCATACAAGAAGAATAACTGGAGTTCTCTAGCGTTTAGTTCACATTACATAAACTATATCTATACGCATACATATAACTTAAAGTATATATATATATATAAATAAAATAAAATAAAATGTAACCTTAACTTTAATTGTATTTAAAAAGCATATACATATACGATTTTTGTGTTTGAATAAAAATAAATCAAATTGCTAAATCATTATATATATATATTAAGCATCTGAAACGATTTATCAACTTTTGCAGTACTGATCATAATAATATTAATGATGATTTACCATTATAATAATTATACAAATATTAAAGATTACCGCATCAAGTTACAAAAAACAAAAAACTAGCATTAAATTATCAAATAAAACATTACATATTAGTTACAACAACAACAAATTGCTCTATAACAATGAAATCAACATACAAATAAAACGGATGAAAAAAAAATACAACAAATATATGACAATTTAAATGTTTATCTAATTTTATTCAAATTATTTGGATTGCAAAATTGTTTAAACAACTAACATTAAACAACTAGAATTAGTTATTAGTTAAGTTGACCTGACACGACTAGGTCATGTTTTGCTCTGTTCTCCTCCCTGCCCGGCTCACCACACCCTATGGGATTGTAGTTTTTTTACCCTTTAGTTTTTATACCCTGAACCCCCTTGAAATTCGGTAAAAATGTTATAATGGTTTTTTGCAAATATATGTAACTGGCGGAAGGAAGCATCTCCGACCCCATAAAGTGTATATATTCTTGATCAGCATCACTAGCCGAGTCGATTTGGGCAACCACATTTACTGGTTGCCCAAATATAATCAAAAAATTTTTTCAAAAATACATGTATTTTAAATGCAGAATTAAATTAAAATATGATTTGCAGGCCGTGACTATTGCTCAAATAAAAAAGCTTTTACATATACATATATGTATATATATATATATATATATATTCAGTTATGGTGGTTAGATTTCTAAAAACAAACTAGTTTTTCATGCAAAAATACATTGTTTGTTTTTCAATACTCTATTTACAGTGCAATATGTAAAAACTTTAGTCTCTCGAAAAATATTGTCTCAAATCGAAGCTTAAAGTTGTTTACAGGGTATCGCTTAGTCGGACGGATGGAGTTTCGTACTTCACCCATTCCTCAAGAGCTTCTCCCCGGCGAATATCGACAACACTCGTTGCTCGGGGCAGCGGGGTGAAACCCAACCCACCCGGTTGCCATAGCTAATCAGGTAGTTTTCCTTAGTCAGTCAGGTTGTTTTTTTATCGAGAAAGAATTTCAAACAAATAAACTCCGAGCTGGATGAAGTACTACCTTTTTTAGAGTACGTCCAGCTTGTTAAACTCATATACCGAAACCAGTGGATGCAATTCCCAAAGTGGGCAGCGACATGGCGAACAAAACGGACGACATGAAGAGCACCTCGCTAGACGAGTTCAAGCTGGAGGCGATGCGCTCCATGGGTTGGACCGTGGAGGCGGACATACCCATGGCGAATGCGGAGAATCTGGCCATACTGCAGGAGATGGTCGGCATGCGTGCCGAGAAATTCAATCTGCAGCAGAGGATCATCGCGCTAGACGAGCGCGACAAGGCAATCGAGCGACATAAGCGGAACATTGAAGCGACGCTGCAGCAGAATATTGTGAGTGAAAAGGGGCCAGAGGAAGCAAAGATGGGTCTATGGGGTAAGGGATTTAGTTAGAGATGGATCAAGGCCAGGGGTAGGGCAGCAGAAAGGAAATGATGAGAATAAGGAAAGGTAATGAGTAGAAAAGGATGAAAGTAAAGACAGAGGAATGGATGCGGGCTAGACAAGGGGATTATAACAGGGTAGAAGATGAGGCATAGAACAGGACGAAAGCTGACAAGGGATTCGGCAGTAGATCAAGCAAGCTCTGGGGCTAAAGCTTGAGCAAGCGATGACCATCTGGCCCTTCTTCCACAGACCTTTTTCAACTCGGTGAAGAACGATGTGCTGAAGGAGGCGCATCGGACGCAGCTGGTGATATTGGAGCGCAACAAGCTGAAGGAGGACTTGCGCACGAACCAAAAGGAGCTGGTGGAGTACACCGAATATGCCGAGCACACACTGCGTAAGTAAGGCTGGGCAACACAGACGCCGCAGAACCTAAGGACTGCCCCGGCTAAATTGCAGGTAAAATCACGAAGAGCAAGCGTGAGATCGATGATCTGACCAAACGCATCAAGACGGCCAAGTCGAGTCTCGTGGATTGGGCCGAGGCCATGGAGGACGGCAACAAGGGCTACCAGCTGATCGACAAGTACTACCAGGACGACCAGCAACGGGCGCGCGAGCTGAACACACGCCGCCAGCTACTGCAGGCGGACATCGACAAGCGGCGGAAGGCGGTCGTCATGCACTACGACGAGCAGCACACGCTGGAGAAGAACCTGGAGCGCACCGCCTGCCTGTACCGGGAGGCGCATCAGGAGCGCCGTCAGATGGTAGAGACCTGGAAGCAGGCGGTTAACCAGATGACCCAACGCGAAATGGATATACAGAGCAGCGAGGCCGAGTGCGTCCGCCTGGCCGAGCAGGCCGAGGCGATGGCGACCAACTATCGCAGTGCCAACGAGCACCTGAACGAAGTGCTGGAAAACAATCGCATGGTGGAGCTGGGCATCGAGGCGCTGAACACGGAGACGTCCGAGGCGAAGAACGAGATTCAGCGCCTGATGGACGCCTCGCTGCTGAAGGAGCGCGAGATTCTGGCGCTGCGGCACGAGCTGGAGAATCTCTCGAATACGGTGCATGCCCAGCGGCTGGAGAATCGCAAGCTGATGAAGCAGCGCGACGAGAAGAGCACCGAGATCGAGAGCTTTGCTCAGGTGCTGAAGAAGGTGGAGGATCGCCTCAAATCGCTTGAGGACAAGGCCACCAGTTCCAATCAGCGCCTGCAGATCCTCGACGAGATGATGGAGGGCGAGGAGGAGGCGCTGCGCACGCTCAACAAGGAGCAGCAGCGTTGCAACGAGCTGCTCTATCGCACCCAGCGCCAGGTAACCGATCTGAGGGACGAGGAGAAGACCATGACCATTCAGAACGGGGCGCTGCAGTCCAGCCTGCTGGCGGTCAGTCGCAACCAGCGCGCTGTGGAGAACGAGCTGAAGCGCCAGACGGAGATCCACTACGATCTGTGCTTCAAGTATCTGCAGAGCGAGCGCCGGCTGGGCGAATTGCGCGGCAAGAACTGCGATCCCGAGACGGAGCAGCGCAACCAGAAGGCGCTCGCCGAACTGGAGCAGTACTATGTGAAGCTGCAGCGACGCCTCAGCTCGACGGAGCTGCAGAACAAGAAGCTGAACTACAGCATGAACGCCCTGGTGATTGTGTACAACAACGATGCCAAGGAACTGGACCTGGTCAAGTTCAAGATCAAGGAGGCGCAGGTCTACTGCGAGGGCACCATCAAGCGGCTGCGCATGAATCGCAGCGACAACTCCGAGACCGTTGTGGAGCTGAGCCTGCTCAAGATGCGCTGCTGCGATCTGCAGAACGTGATCGATAACTGTGCGAAGGGCACCTACAATCTCAGCCAGCATCGCTTGGCGTTCCAGCGCATCATCAAGGATCGCTTTGTGGAGCTGCAAAGCCAGCAGGACATTCTCCTGCTGAAGCGCAAGCACCTCAACGAGGAGCTGAGCACCCTGCGCGCCGATCTTGGCGAGCGCAAGAAGCACATCGCCGCCATGCGCGCTCGCTTCGAGCTGACCTCCGCCCTGCTGGGCGTCAACGAGGACGGCACCATAATCACCGCCACCCAGCTGAAGGTGGCGAACGCCCAGGAGCGACAGCTGCTCGCCGACGAGGGCGATGCTCTCAACAGGAAGGTGCTCAAGGCCGAGAAGGAGGTGATTGCTCTGGAGAATACGCTGCGACAGTTCGACAAATCTAATGACAACTATCGCAAGAATTTGAAATCATACGAGGATAGCTCAAAGGGTAAGTCCTTTCTTTTTAAAACTGGTTTACTGTTGGAGATCCAGAGACATTAAGGGGGGGGAACTATAGATCACAACTGATACATACTTACAATTAACGTTACATATATGGGGAATCTTTTATTTATGAACCTGGTAGATAAATGAAATGGAAGTCTGTCTCCTTCTCGGCTTGTCGTCTGGCGTTTGGGTCACCTCCAAGGCATTGAAGATATTTCGATGCAAGTAGTTGTATTATTTCGCCCACCTTAGGGACTGGGAGATCTCGTTCGATGTCTCTATTTCTAATGCATTGCATAATCACCTTTAGATTTTTGTTTGGACAACTCTAAATTTATTTAAATTGGTTTTTGCCGGATGGATTTGTTGATATCTTACTCCTTACTCCAGTGCGATAGTTCGTACATTGTTTAATAAATAGTATATACATATACGTAAATAATATTCATGCCAGTTATCGTCCTGACGAAATTGACAATACACACTGTTGTACAGAAACATGTTTTCTGTAGTTTTGTTAATGGTCTAGTAATGCAATGCAGGCCTTTCTATGTGATTCTCAAAAATTCAAATAATGCCCACACACTTTTGGTGGTTTCAATTATGTCTTCAGTATATTATTTAAAACTTGTGTATAAGAAGTTATGAGTGGTTCTCTCGCTCTTTCTACTTTAAAATAGGTTTCCACTTCCCAAATTGATCAATATATATTCTCGCTCACTTTGCAGACGAACAGCGCGCCGAGAATGAGTTAAGAGCCCTGCAGGAGACCTACTGCAACGAACTGGAGAAGCTGAAGGCGCTGCGCTGCAAGGCGGAGCGATACGATGCCAAGATTGACCGGCAGAAGCAGGAGCTGGAACAGTTGGTGAAGCAGATCGATGTAGAGAAGCAAAGGTGCTTGGAGGACGGCGACGCACTGGAGAAGCTGAACAAAGAGCTTCAGGAGCAGCGCGCGAAGATCAATCGGGCCAATCGCGAGATACAAATTCTGCTGAAGCAGGCCAAGCAGATGGCCATTAGCAGTGAGTACCTGGCGCTGTTCGAGCGCGATCTAAGCCTGCAGGAGCTGGAGAATCGCAATCGGAAGGCGTTGAACCTGCTCTCCGAAATGGCCAACAGCGATGCGAATGGACCCGAGATAATAAACTATATGCTGGACAAGGGACTCAAGCTGCCGCAGCACTTGAAGCCCGCCCGCAGCTGCTTGTCCTCGGGCACAGCCTCGTACACCTCGCTGGACTGCTACTCGGTGAAGGGTGGGTGGTCAGTTCAGATCCGAGTGAATCTGTGTTTACTCTACTTCCTTGCAGGCTACAGCGCACGCTCCTCCACGTCCGAAATGAGTCTGGCCAAGGAGGACGCCTCCTCGTCCCGCATCAGCGTCGTCTCCCTCGACTTTCCGACCAACACGAGGAAATGATTTTCCTGGTGACCGAAACTTTTCCTGCGCCCCCTCTCACGTGCTTGGCCAATGAACTGTTTACAAATCGGACAACTAAACAGAAACACGGATAAACCACGCAGCAAAGCAGAAAACAAGAGCCATAAAAATAGATGACCAAATATCAACAAGAAACAAGAGAGCAGCACATCGCACATTCAAGCATATATATACACAACATATACTATATAGGCACACTTTATAAATAGAGACGGATCGTACGCAGCTAGCGTATACCCTTGACTGATTACCTCGCAGATGGGCGCACACACAGGCTGCACAAATACTCTATCTCTATCCAGAGGTGATCCTTCCAATATATATAACAAATTAAGTTCACTAACTTGATTAAAATGCTCATTAAATTTGAAGCTCGCAAAAAATGTTGCATTACCCTCACTTTTGATCAAATGATTGATTGATTGACAGATTGATGATCAAAAAACAACAAAGAATTAGAAAGTTAGAATAAGACCTTTAACATAATATATTTCCTCGCACAAAAGTTTCTTCCCGTAAAATACCCTTTAAAGCTTTTAACCCAATTAGAAAATTTTAAATTAATATTCGAAAATTGAGCATATTTCACTTTTGGACCTGGCAGCTGCCCCATTACGATCCATTTGCACGGCGCGAGATCAAAACAAAGAGCCAAGAGCTTCTAAATACTGATCGCCCCCAAAACAGAGGAGCAAGAGGAAGAACCGGACAGCTGTCCGCTGACTTTTTTCGGCGCTGTTCGTAATTTCGAAATTCGGTTTTTTTTTTCTTCTGCTTACTTTCAGTGCTCGCCGGCCTGGGAGCGCAATAATATTCATTATTTTCGATTTCGCCCAGACGAACAGACGAAAAACGTCGGCACAAAATTTTCAATATTTTCGTTGCAAGTATTTTTAGAAAATATATCTGAAAAAGCAGAAACCAAAAACACGAAAAAAAAAGAATTCCTTTGAAGTGTTTGTCAGCAATGGTTTTTAGAGAATATTGAAAAGTGTCCGGTTGTAAGCAGAGCAATTGTAACTGAACCAAATTTGCTGGCCATGTGCTCCATGTCCGTGTTGTGTCCGCTGTGCGCGGGGCCCACTTTCAGCAGCATCGACGCACTGCAGCAGCGGCTGATCAAGGCTGCCAACGGGCCGCTGGCCTGCCCCTTTCCGCACTGCACGGAACTGTTTCTGGGCCTCGACAAGCTGACCATTCACCTGTTCAGCCACACCAGTCTGATGAACACGCCCGCAACGGTTGCAGCGCCAGCTCCCGCCGTGGCTCCTCCATCGACAGAAGCTGCTCCGATTCCTGTTTCAGCTGCAGCCAGTCCGCCTCCTGCTGCTGCTGCTGCTGCTGTTGCTGCCACTGTTCCCCCCAAGAGGCGTGGCAAAAAGTCGCGCGCAAAGCCCGCGGAACAGCCGTCGCCTCCTGCTGCACCCGCCGCACCCGCCACGCCCCCAGCTAGATGCGACATCTGCGAGTTTAACTTCCGCAACGATGAGCTGCGCGACATCCACTTCCGGCTGGTGCACGAGAACGCCGAGCAGCAGCAGGAGCCCTACAAGTGCCACCTCTGCTCGAAGACGTTTCGCATGAAGGGCTCGCTGCGGGTGCATCTCAAGGTGCTGCACACGGTGGGCGCCGCACCAGGTGGTGGCAGCACCAGCAGCAGCTGCGGCGGCGGCAACAAGGAGCTCTCGAGCAGCTGCAGCAATGGCCACGTCATCAATCCCACGCCCAAGATTAGCATTTGCGATCGCATCCGGCACAAGGAGGCGTCCTCAGATAGCTGCAACGGCAACAACAACAACAGCAACAGTAACAACAACAACATCAACAACAACAACAACACGCAGCCGTATGCGCTGAGCGGCGCCATCTGCATGCTGAAGCAGGAGCAGGAGACGACGACAGGGGCCGAGTACGGCAGCACACCCAAGAACTGGGAGTGCGACGTGTGCACCAAGATGTTCACCACCAAGTATTTCCTGAAGAAGCACAAGCGCCTGCACACCGGCGAGATGCCGTACACCTGCCAGTACTGCGCCCGCACCTTCACCTTCCAGCAGTCCTACCACAAGCATTTACTCTACCACAGCGAGGTGAAGCCGCACGCCTGCGGCACCTGCGGACGCGCCTTCAAGGAGCTCTCCACGCTGCACAACCACCAGCGCATCCACAGCGGCGAGAAGCCCTTCAAGTGCGAGGTGTGCGGTAAGTGAGGGGACGAGTGGTGGAAAGGGGCGCCGATTCGACTATTATTCAACACTGATCGGGAATACATACTATGCTCAATACTGCTATCTGTTTAAAAGGTTTCTAACGGGTTTTCATCTTGATTTACAAAAAATAGCCTCTTCTCAAAAAATATCACAAGCAATTATCTCTCAGCTCTAGAAACAGACGGACACAACAGCAGAGCAAGCTTAGTTTTCTCAAGTCCATGGCAAAGTTTATGAGGATAAATGTTTCCTTATACTATATAAGCATATAAACTACTTTACTTGTCTCTTAAACCTGCGATTCAAAACTGGTCTGAATGTGGCAATGTTCATTCAAAGCATAAAATAACTTAAAATAGTCTTAAATATCATTGTTATTTTGGATAATTATTCATTAGAGGAGGTGATCATTGACTAGCAACTTGATCTTTGGAGCTAATCAATAACTTGTCTGCAAAATCTGGTACATCTACATAGACGTTAATGCTATCTAAGTCTCTCATGCGGACAGACGGACAATCGAATCGAATGGTCTTTGATAGAAAACTCCTCTCTCCTGCTCTCTTTATCCCGCAGGTAAATGCTTTCGGCAGCGCGTCTCCTTTCTGGTGCACACGCGCATCCACACGGGAGTCATGCCCTACAAGTGCGAGCATTGTCAGAAGACCTTTCGCTACAAGGTCTCGCTGCGCACACACAAGTGCGCCGCCAGCGCGGAGGAGGCGCAGACGCCGGAGCAGCTGATCAAGGCGCTGCTCGAGTCCAACGTGGGCGTGGGCCAAGTGGTGCAGCCAGAGCTTGCGGCGAGCAGCGCTCTTGTGAATGGCGGGGATCAGGAGGCGCTGCTTTCGCAAACAATCGACGACATCGTCGTCGAGAGCTGCCAGAAGCTGGGCATCTGCAGTGTGGAGCCACAGCTGCCGCAGCCCCAGCCACAGGTGGTGATCCTGGACAGCGGCGTGCACTTTGACGGCAGCAGCTCCCCGCTGCAGCAGCTGCAGAATCTGCGCCTCTACTCTCCGCAGCAGACGGAGCAGCCGAGCTCGGATGGGGAGCTCTTTCGCCACTTCCTCATGGACGCCACGTAGCTGAGTTGCAGTTCTCCCAAAATTTGTTTTCTGTGTTCTTTGTGTACATTTTGTGTATTGCTCTTAAAATACAAGCTGCAAGAATTTCATTTGATTTTTCACTCCTCCTCCTCGGAGCCGCTGCCAGAACTAGAGCCGGAGCCACTGGGCGAACGGGACCCGGAGCCGGAACGCGAGCCGGAGCCGGATCGCGAGCCGGACGCACTGCGACTGCGACTGCGCGACTTGGATTTCGATTTGGATTTCGACACGGATTTGCGCTGCGAGGGGCTGCGACTGCGCGACCCGGCTGGCGTGTTGGAGCGTGAACGGGAGCCGCTGGGCGAACGGGTAGCCGACTTGGAGCGACTACTGGCACGCGAGCCGGAGCCGCTGGCCGAGCTGGAGCGGCTGCGACTGCGCGAGCCGCTGGCTGCACTGCCGCTGGCTGCGCTGCCACTGCGACTGCGCGTGCCTGAACGCGAGCCCCCTGAGCGGGTTCTGGAGCGCGATTGGCGTTCGCGTTGCTCCTGGGCATCGGGAACCGGCGTGGAGCCACCTGCGGCTGCCTCATCTGCGGCGACATTCTTCGATTCGGGCGTCGACTTCTCCTGCTCGGCGGGCAGCTGTGTTGGCTCTTCGTCCACCTCCATTTCATCGTCTCCGTCCTCCTCCTCCTCTTCTTCGCCAGGCACCTCCAGCTGTCGTTCACGATAGCGCTGCATGCGATGCTCCATGGCATCAAGCGGCCGATGCTTAACCACCTGCCCGGCACATGGAACACATTAGCTTGGGAGCACACTGGCTTGGGGATTAGTACGGAAATCTTTATAATACGCACCAGTTTCGTGTTGTTGGGTTGCTGTCCCACTTTGACGCGACGCTTGTTGAGCCGCACGCGCGTCTCCAGCTCGTTGTAGTAGATGCCGTCTTGCCGCATGACGAAGAAGTAGTTCTCCTCGTAGCCCTTGGATGCCTTTGTCTTGACATTCCAGTTGTATTCGCGCGCAATCTTATACTCGTATTCCTCCTCGTCCCTGTACAGTTTTTCGGCGGCAAAGTCGATGCGCCGCTTCTCCAGCGTCGATTCGGTGGGCAGAAAGTAGGCGACAAACTGTTCGCCGCTCTCGTCCATCACACCACGGATCATGGCCTGCGACATCTCCTCCAGCTGAGCTGGCACATTTTTGCCCTGTGGCGCGGGATCGCTGTCGAAGATGACCTGCGCACATGGGTACTTCCAGTTGGTGAAGTCGGGGAATATCGGTAGCACCTCCACCGGCACCACGTTTGGCTTGGAGTAGTGCTTCGTGATGTCGTTCTTGGTGTCGCTGAACGTCTTTTCGATGGCCTTGATCTGGGCGTCGCGATCCAGATAGAGCGTTTCCTCGCGCAGCGACTTCTTCACATTGTAGCCCACCTTGGCCTCGATGTTCTCTAGATTCTGCGGCTGGAAACGCGTCTGTTCCGTTGATATGTACTCGGACTTGCGCAGCCAGGACACGGTACGCGAATGCTGGCGGGAGCGCACCGAATCTGTGGGCGTCAGTGTCTCCTCCTCCAGCAGCTTCTCGTCGGCCGGATCTAGCTGTGACATGGGATCTGCCTGGTACAGCTCCCGGTTAATGAGATCGACCGTGACGCCCAAATCGTGTTCGGTTAGTACATCGTATTTAAAGTTGCGCTCCAGCGATGTGGGATTGTACTGCACAAAACGATTGCTGTCGAAGGGATACTGCAGGAACTTCAGGTCGAAGGGTATATCCGGCAGATTGTTGCCATATTTTACACGGCAAATAATTTCAGATCTGCGTTTTAATCGGCAAACTTATTAGGGCTGCGTGGAAGCTGTATTGTTACTGTACTTACTTGCGTTCTGTTTGTCGTTGCGGACGCTTTTCGGCGGCTGTATTAACCGCCGAATTGTTTATAGTAGGCGGCATGATTGATTTATCACTATACACGCTTAAATAAAATTAACTTTACACAATTTTAAGCGAATTCGAGTCCAATACCTAAGTGTGACCATTTTCCATATATGCGATAGTTCTACGATAACTAATAAATTGGTGGCGGCCGTTCGATAACTATTTGCAAATTATTAATCGTACACTTTTTGTATGACAAGAAGCTGGCTGGTATAACAAGCCGTTTTAAATTTAAATTTTTGTTACACGCTCTGAATTTTAATTTGAAAGAAATCAATTAGTCTAGCTAATTGCTGGTAAAAATATAAGTGTATTACAATGATAGAAGTCTTAATCCATCCGCTTGGTCAGCATGCACAACACTTTGGAATACATTCAACAGCTTGGCAGCTGCTACCTGATTGCAGCTAATAATCGAAAATGGAAATTTCATTTTTGTGGCTGAGAAATTAGTTGAATAAAAAGCAAAGCAAATCAATGCAGCACACTTATATTCAGCTGCAGGAATCAGGCCAACACGCGACACTCGTTGCTAATTGTTTAAAATGAGTAAAGCGCTGTGCCACGTTGTTTTACTGCTCCTACTTTGTGACCTTACGTTGTCCGCCCGGATAATATGTAAGGTGCCGCAAGGGGGCGAGGCAAGCCTGCCTGACAGTGACACTGCAACAGATGAGCAGATGGACAGTTCTCTTGGCGCGGAAGGTGAACAAGACAGTGGGTTGGGAGTACGTGAACCCTCATCCACTGACGAAGACTTCGGAGCACCTTTCCCCGCAGTACATATGACGGTACCCCCAGATAATTCTCTATCCAAAGACGAAGACTCCAGAGAAACAATTAAGAATAAACAACCAAGAAGACAGAAAACCTTTTTCCGAAATCCCAACTACATATGTAAGTCCTCAACTCCAATACTAGTAGGAGGTAAGCTCCATTCGATCACTTGCAGCTGCCAACAAGAAGTTCGATAAGCAGGCCGAGAACATGTACATACTGGACTTGCCACGCCCACATCCCGGCGCCTTGCCCGGCAGCACCAATGGCTGTGAGGAATTCGAGGCCTAGCGTGAAGTGAAGTGAAGTTCTCGATAGTCAGTTGAGAGGCCTCTGAAAAGCGCTGGACTCTGTTTAATTTACACTTAACATGCGGATAATGTGAAAATTTTCCCAGTTATTCGCGTGACATTCGCAATACAATAAAGTGCATAATCATAATTCGAGTCGGCTCCCGTGTTAGCTCTTTCCATCTGGCCTGGCACACAAACATAATTGTATGTAAAATGCACATGCAAATAGCGTAAACATGGCAAATTCCAAGGCAAATAAGCACAAAACTAATTAATTAAATTAGCAACAGTGGCGAAAAAAACAAGGAAAACCAAAGGAGAGGGTTTGACTAGAAGATACCCTGGAACCTGACTGAAAATCCCATAACTTCTCATCCTTCCAAACGCACTATGAAAAATGTATCCAAATCAAATTTTTTTTCTTTATTTTTTTCCTTAGTTGGAGATCGGAACTAAAATTTTCCTGATCGATATTTATCGAATTCTTCGTTTCTACATATATTAACAATTATCAAAAAAAAAAAAGCTGCGCATGGCGACAGCATTATGCATTTTCTATAAATACAGGGTATACAATTAAATAAAAATTTTTCGTGATATTGTCACCTGTTTTGCTGTTGTTGTTGTTATTTTGGCTCATTTAATAGGCGTCACTTAGTCGGAAGCTGCGAAAAACATCGCAGGCCTCAGGCGAAACTTAGTTTTCAGCGAGTTCAATAACAAGGTTAAACGCATAATACAATGACAGCCCCTCCCCCTGCCTCTGCGGCTAACCCCTTCAGTTCACACCACCCCAAAATGTCGCCATTATTTACACTTGGCTTTTGTTGTAGTCGAGACCAGTTGGCAAAATAATCGTCACAAGTAATTAGCATAAATTTGATGGCTGTCCATCTATTCGAAAAATGATCAAAACAAATATTCGTGGGCAAATATCAAATGTTATTCATTTAGAAAAGGAAGAAGTGGAAACTATGATAAGATAACGTAACGGAAGAACACTGAGAGATGAGTTAAGAAACTTACATTTTAAAAATCATATTTCTTAGCTTAGATTAAGTCCTCAACATAACTTAAAACTAGAATATCCTTCTTGTGAGTTGATTGATTTTAATAATTAAGTGTTTAGATATTGTGTTCACAGGCATTATATCATTTTATTGATCAAGTTTGTGGAGCTGTTTACTCGGAAAGCAAATCGTGGCAGAGTTTGGCCAAAAACAAGTTTAAACTTAATTAATTAATTAGTAATTAAATGTTAATCAAAAACATCATATGATGTCGCTTTGCTCGTAAACAAAAAGAAAGCCATATTGATAAGAAGAAGAAGAAACTGACAAGAACCGGTTAATGGGCTAAATGCAATCAATAAAAAGATTCGTTAAACTAATTGAAACTAAGCGAATCCCCAAAAATGTGCAAATTAACGGAACATGCAATCAGAAAATTTCCACGCTTGTTACTCGGATTAATCGCTAGATTCAAAACAAAAAACAAAAAAAAATGGCTAGAAACTGCCAAATTAAGAAAATAAATAGAGTAGTAAATTTGTATACTTTCATTTTGATAAGTCGCAAAACTAATATAAAAAGTACTCTAGAAAATATATAATTTTGAATTTTTAAACCTAACTTCATTAAAAACATAAGCAAAAATAAATGTCAAGCATAGTATATAGTAGAATCGTTGTCTCTCCATAACAATATTAACTAAATTAAGCTTTTTATAATTAATTTCATATACTTAAAATGTAATAGAATCCGGTTTCATATAATGTTTGTAAAGTGCATTTAAATGTTAAACTCTGAATTCGGCTGAAGAAGAGGTAATTATTTATGCTGATTAACTACAATCAATCTTAGGCACAGCTTAAACAATCTTTGCTAATCTTTGCTTGAATAACCATATTTCTAGCTAATTGCTATTACACTTGAAGTTAACAGCTATAAATTTTACCAGCGCTGGCAGCACTGCTTCTATTGCCTGTACCTGTCGCTTGTTTATCGGCCGTCAGCACCTGCGTCACCGTTTAACCGTGCTCGTGTAATCGGCAATCGATCGTTGATTTGCCGATTGTCTAGGTCGGTTTTTGTTTGTTTTTGTTTTTGTTTTCCAGCTTTTTCTGCTCGTGGCGCTTCTGTTGGCGTCGCATGGCGCGCGCGAACTCAGTTCGTTGAGTTGAGTTCAGTTTCAAAAACGGTTTTCGTTTCGCAACAAGCGCTAAATTCTAAAAGCAAATAAGCGCGCTGCTTTTTATTTTCGCAGATCGCAGTTCTTTTAATTTAGTGTTTATTAACATAAATATTTGCCCAATATATATATTTATATAGATCTGTATCTGTCGTTGCCAGTTGGCGACATTGTGTGCGTGTAGAAACTACTAGAGCTTCAGTTTTGGTGCTCTATGTGAAGTGTGAATAAAACAAGTGAAACGGTATTGCGATCAGTATCCGTTTTAAGCTCGCTGCGAACGGACGAGGATCTTCAATAGTGAACCACAATTGTAAACAGCAAGGATACCAACAAGAAATAAAACAAAATTTCTAAATAGTGTTCGTTGTGTTCCAAGTTAATACAAAGGAATATGATAACTAGAAAAACAAACTGATCCTGACTGGATATCAGTGATAAGAAATACAAGAGGTGGGTACAAAGCAAACAGATCAACGCTTAATTACTTAAGTTTCTTCCATATTTTTTGAATTAAATTCAATAAAGTTCTGAAGTGCGTTTTGTGAATATGTGTGAAGATATGTGAATTCATTGAAATTAAAGTTTTCTTTCCAATTTTTTTTAAACCTCATTATTGTCATATCTATAAATCAGCAGTAATTAACATTTAGTGCACTTAAACTGGCGCTTCTAATTTTTATTAAGTGCTAAAACAACGCAAATTTATAATCCTGCTAATTTCAGTCGAAAAAATCTAAATAATATCGCGCAAAAATAGAATTTCACGATTTGAGGCAATACATTGATCAAAAAGTCATAAATTTTGTGGTTTATATCAATTATAATTATTCATTTAGCTATCTAATTCTGTCAAGTAGCTAGTCACAGTCATCATCTATGCAAACTTTCAGTTAATTATTGGAGCGCTGTGTCTGTGGGAAATTCAAGAAATCGGGGGAATATACAAATATATATAGAATTATAAATATTGGCGCAAGCGTTGCTCGATTTACACAAACGCTTTGAATTATGCATAAATCGAATTAAAGAAAGGGTTTTCGTTTTCTGTTTCTATTGTTCGCACTGAGAGATACGAGACCAGAAAGAAGTTTAAATACTCTTCCAGAGAGCTGAGCTTGTACACGAAAAATTAACTAAAATATTAATTGAATATTTGTGATATTTTGCTTGAGACATCTTTGAAAACGCAAAAGTTGTTTAAAAGCTAAACTAAATTTAAATAAATTTATAAATATATTTTTTCATTTTAATTCAGAAATATTTTGGCAGACATCTTCTTCGATGTATTAATACTTCGAGACAAAATTACAATAACCCTCGCGAAGAGTAGACAAATACGAAAAAAGTGATAAAAAAAAACCTGTTGTATGCCTATTTCAGTAACAGTAAATTATTATTCTTACTATTAAACAAATACTGACCACAAAAAGTACCGGGTTAAGTATTGGCTGTTGAACTGAACAGGCTTGCAATTTTCACCTATTATCACAAATGCATCCATTATCGACCCAGTAGATATATGTATGTATAAACAATTCGATATGAGTAATAATAGCCGTTCAACTTTGTAAGCTGATCTTATTCCGACTACGTCATAGCTTGTTATGAACTTTTTACCCGACTTTGACTCGGAATAGGTTGACGCAGAATTCCACGGCTTTGTTTATACCCTGAACCCATTGAAAATGGGTAAAAAAGGGTATAATGGTTTTGTGCAAATGTATGTAACAGGCAGAAGGAAGCATCTCCGACCCCATA